>PVIH01009279.1:0-39870 GCA_004025045.1 Sigmodon hispidus | reverse complement strand
AAAATTAAATGAACATCAGATTAATTACCTAAACAGGCCTATAACTCTTAAGGAAATTGAAGCTGTCATTAAAAACTTCCACAAAAATAAAAGCCCTGGTCCAGATGGTTTCAGTTCTGAATTCTACCAGACATTGAAAGAAGAATTACTACCATTACTCCTCAAACTATTTCACACAGTAGAAACTGAAGGAATATTGCCAAATTCATTTTATGAGGACACAATTACCCTAATAGCTAAGCCACTCAAAGACACAACAAAGAAGGAGAATTACAGAACAATTTCCCTCATGAATATTGATGCAAAAATTCTCAACAAAATTTTGGCAAGACTTATACAATAATGTATAAAAGATATCATCAACCACAACCAAGTAGGCTTCATCCCAGAAATGCAGGACTGGTTTAACATATGAAAAAATGTAAATGTTATCAAACATATAAACAAACTAAAGGAACAAAACCACATGATCATATTCTTAGATGCTGAAAAAGCCTTTGATAATATCCAACACTCCTTTAACATTAAAGCCCTGGAGAGATCAGGAATACAGGGAGAATACCTAAATATAATAAAGGCGATTTACAAGAAGCCAACAGCCAGTATAAAACTTAATTGAGAAAAACTCAAAGCAATCCCACTAAAATCAGGAACTAGACAAGGATGTAGTCTCTCCCCTTTATCTATTCAATATAGTTCTTGAAGTTTTAGATAAAGCAATAAGGGAACGAAAAGAGATTAAGGGGATACAAAATAGAAAAGAAAGCTCTCATCGGTTTCGGTTCCGCCTTCAGGACCAAGTGTTGTCTATAGAGTCCCATCACACTCTGGAGTGCGGGCAGATAAACTCTGCCTGTCACCATACCCACAGCTATTGCTGAGGGAATCTGCATGGCTACCCACCGCCACATGGAACTGAGCCAACAGACAACTAGAGGGGTCCCAGAAGGACAGACTCAGACCCTGCCCAGAGGTGAGGAGGTGTCACCAGGCCCAAGCGCCTATATCCCATCCAGGAAGGGAGACTTGAGCTCCCATCAGTTTCGGTTCCGGTTCTGCCACCAAGTGCTGTCTGCAGAGTCCCAGTGCACTCTGGAGCTCGGACAGATAAACTCTGCCTGTCACCATACACACAGCTCCTGCTGAGGGAATTTGCATGGCTACCAACCACCACATCGAACTGAGTGAACAGACAACTACAGGGGTCCCAGAAGGACAGACTCAGACCCTGACCAGAGAAATGACATGAGACACACAAATCCGAGGGCCGCAACTGACCAGGAGCCATCTAATCGTGAGCCACTGAAGCCATGGGCAAATGTCAGTGCAAAAAATTACATAATAATGCAAAGAAAGTCATGGTAACTAAGAAGAGACTGGTGATCTTACAAATACAAGACCTGAACTGAGCAATGAAGAGGAAAAAGAGGGAAGCAACACCAAAAATTCCTTTTTAATGATCATCGAAGCTCTCAAGGAAAATATGAAAATAGCCTTAAAGAAATGGAAGAAAATACAAACAAAAAATTGGAAGAGATGAACAAATCTATGAAAGAAACATGCCAGGAACTAAAAGCTGAAATAAAAGCTGAAAAAAAAGCTGAAACAGAACCAATAAAAAAGGCACAAAATGAGGCAAAGATGGAAAGAGAAAACCTGAAGAAAAAAGCTGGAACCACAGATACAAGCATAAAAAACAGAGTTCAAGAGATGGAAGATAGAATCTCTGAAGTGGAAGACTCAGTAGCTCAAATAGGTATATCAGTCAAAGAAAACAGTAAAACTAAAAAAGCCATAACTCAAAATGTTCAAGAAATCTGGGAAACCATGAAAAGAAATAATTTGAGAATAATAGGAATAGAAGAAGGAGAAGAATACCAGCTCAAAGGCACAGATAATGTTTTCAATAAAATCATAGAAGAAAACTTTCCTAACCTGAAGAAGGAAATGCCTATAAAGATACAAGAATCTTACAGAACACCAAATAGATATGATCCCCCAAAAAAATCAGCATGCCACATTATAATCAAACCACAAAACATACGAAGAAAGAAAAATATTTAAAAGCTGCAAAAGAAAAGGGCCAACTCACATATAAAGGCAGACCCATCAGAATAACACCTGACTATTCAATGGAAACGATGAAAGCTAGAAGAGCTTAGTCAAAAGTTATACAAACACTAAAACAGCATGGCTGCCAAACTAGAATACTATACCCTGCAAAATTATCAACCACCATAGATGGAGTAAACAAGGTATATCAGGACAAAGTCAGACTGAAAGTATATCTATCTACCAATCCAGCACTACAGAGAGTATTAGAGGGAAAACTCCAACCTAAGGACCCCAGATATGCCCACGAAATCACAAGCAATCAATAAGTCCAAAGAAGAATACCCTAGAGAAAGAAAATACAAACAAGTTGCCACCAAAAATGGCAGGAAATATGAATCAATGGTCACTAATTTCCCTTAATATCAATGGTATGAACTCTCCTATAAAACGTCACATACTAACAAGATGGATACAACAACAGAAGCCATCCTTCTGTTGCCTACAAGAAACACACCTCAACTGTAAAGACAGACACAGGCTTAGAATAAAGGGTTGGGAAAAGATTTTCCAGTCAAACTGTCCTAAGAAACAAGCAGGGGTTGCAATCCTAACATCTAACAAAGTACACTTTAAGCTAAAAGCAATTAAAAAGGACCAATAGGTCACTACATATTAATCACAGGAAAAATTGGTCAAGAGGAGATTTCAATCTTAAATATTTATGCCCCTAATACAGGGGCACCTACATACGTAAAAGAAAAACTGCTAAAGCTTGAATCCCACATCAATTCTTACACCTTAATAGTGGGAGACTTCAATATCCCACTTGCAACACTGGATAGATCAACCAGACAGAGCCTCAACAGAGAAATAAAGGGTCTAAATGAGGTTATGATGCAAATGGTTCTCATAGATATCTACAGAACCTTCCACCCAAAGGCAAAGGAATATCCATGTTTCACAGCTCCTCATGGAACTTTCTCCAAAACTGACCACATAATTGGTCATAAAGCAAATATCAGCAGATACAAAAAAAATGGAAATAATCCCTTGTAACATATCGGACCACCAGGGCCTAAAGTTAGAGTTCAACAACATCAAAACCCAAAGAAAGCCTACCAAATCATGGAAACTAAACATCACTCAGCTGAACCAACTCTGGGTCAAGGAAGAAATTAAGAAAGAAATCAAAGTCTTCCTAGAATTCAATGAAAATGAAACTACAACATATTCAAACTTGTGGGACACAATGAAAGCACTCTTAAGAGGAAAATTCATAGCACTAGATGCCTATATGAAAAAACTTGAGAAATCCCACACTAGAGACCTAACAGAGCAGCTGAAAGCTTTAGTACAATTAGAAGCAAACTCACCTAGAAGGAGTAGATGCAGGAAATAATCAAAGTTAGAGCTGAAATCAATACAATTGAAACAAAAAGAACAATGCAAAGAATCATTGAATCTAAGAGTTGGTTCTTTGAGAAAGTTAACAAGATAGATAAGCCCTTAGACAAACTAATCAAAAAACAGAGAGAGAATGTTCAGATCAACAAAATCAGAAATGAAAAGGGGGACATAATAACAGACCCGCAGGAAATACAGAGAATTATCAGATCATATTTTGAAAATCTGTATTCCACAAAAAAGGAAAACCTAGAAGAAATGGACAGCTTTCAGGACAGGTTCCATCTACCAAAATTAAATGAAGATAAGATTAATTCCCTAAACAGGCCTATAATCCTTGAGGAAATTGAAGCTGTCATTAAAAACCTCCACAAAAATAAAAGCCCTGGCCCAGATGGTTTCAGTGCTGAATTCCACCAGACATTGAAATAAGAATTACTACCGTTAATCCTCAAACTATTTCACACAGTAGAAACTGAAGGAATATTGCCAAATTCCTTTTATGAGGCCACAATCACCCTAATACCCAAGCCACTCAAAGACACAACAAAGAAGGAGAATTACAGACCAATTTCACTCATGAATATTGATGTGAAAATTCTCAACAAAATCTTGGCAAACCATATACAACAATGTATAAAAGAAATCATCCACCAGAACCAAATAGGTTTCATCGCAGAAATGCAGGGCTGGTTTAATATATGAAAAACTGTAAATGTTATCCATCATATAAACAAACTAAAGGAACACAACCACTTGATCATATCCTTAGATGCAGAAAAAGCCTTTGACAAAATCCAACACTCCTTTATGATTAAAGCCCTGGAGAGATCAAGAAAACAGGGAGAATACCTAAATATAACAAAGGCGATTTACAAAAAGCCGACAGCTAGTATCAAACTTAATGGAGAAAAACTCAAAGCAATCCCACTAAAGTCAGGAACTAGACAAGGATATCTTCTCTCCCCTTATCTATTCAATATAGTTTTCGAACTTTTAGCTAAAGCAATAAGGGAATGAAAAGAGATTAAGGGCATACAAATCAGAAAAGAAGAAGTAGAGCTATATCTATTTGCAGATGATATGATTGTTTACATAAGTGACCCACAAAATTCTTCCATGAAACTGCTACAGCTGATAAACACCTTCAGCAATGTAGCAGGATACAAGATTAACTCAAAGAAATCAGTAGGCCTTCTGTACACTAAAGTTAGTAGAGTTGAAAAAGAAATGAGAGACACAATACATCTTATAATAGCTGGAAATAGTAATAAATACCTAGAAGTAACAATAACCAAAGAAGTAACAGTCCTATTTGACAAAAATTTTAAATCACTGAATAAAAAAATAGAAGTGGATATCAGAAAATGGAAAGCTCTCCCATGTTCCTGGATAGGTAGGATCAACATAGTAAAAATGGCAATTCTACCAAAGGCAATCTACAGTTTCAATGCACTGCCCATCAAAATCCCAACACAATATTTTTTGGACCTTGAAAGAACAACATTCAATTTCATTTGGAATAAAAGGAAAGCCAGGATTGGCAAAACAATTTTACTCAACAAAATCTCTAGAACTAAAAGAAGCAAAACAGAGGTAAGAGAAGTAAGTGGCAAGAAATAATTAAAATAAAGTCTGAAAATTTAAAAAAAAGGAATAATACAAAACAATCAACAAAACAAAGAATTGTTTCTTTGCAAAAACAAGATAGACCACCCTTATCTAAACTAACTAAAATACAGAAAGAAAATGCAAATTAGGGGAAAAATAGAAAACAGACACACAGAAACAGACACCAAAAAATATAGAATCATTATGTCATACTTCAAAAATCTATATTTTACACAATTAGAAAAATTTAAAATAAATGGGTAATTTTCTAGATAGTTACCACTCAAAGAGTTAAATCAAGATTAGATAAGCAATCTAAATATGTCTATAACCTGTGAGGAATAAGAAACAGTAAATAAAAGTGTCACAATCAGAAAAAGCTTAGATCCAGGCAATTTTATTCAAAAATACTCAATAAATTACTTGTGAACCAAATCCAAAAACATATAAAAAGTAGTATCCACCATGATCCATTAGATGTCATTTCAGAATAGCAGAGATGTTACAACATATGAAACTCTGTCAGTGTACCTACTGTATAAACAAACAGGGAGAATAAACATCATCTCTACAGATGTTGAAAAAGCCTCTGATAAAATCCAGCATTTTCTTTATGATTAAAATCTTGGCAAGATAAGTGATGTAAAGGAAATATTTAAACATAATAAAAGTAATATACAGTAAATCTACAGCCAATATAAAATTAAATGAAAAGTAACTCAAAGCAATTGCACTAAAATCAGTAACAAGCCAAGGCTGTACAAACTCTCAATATATCTTATACATAGTAGTTTAAGTTCTAGCAAGCACAACAAGGCAACTAAAGAAGATCCACATAATATAAATTTTAAAGGAGTTAATTTAAATTATATCAAGAGCAATAAGGCAACTAAAGGAGATCCAGATAATGTAAATTTGAAAGGAGTTAATATATCTGTATTTGTACTTTATAGAATAGTATATGTAAGAGACCAAAAAAATTGTACCAGTAAATTTCTACAGCTGATAAATACTTTCAGGAATGTGGCTGGATACAAGATTATCAGAAAAGAATCAGTAACCCTCTTATATATAAATAAAAAAAACAGCTTTAAAAAATCTGGGACATTACACACTTCACAATAGACACAAATAATATAAAATATCTTCTGGTATCTCTGTCCAAACAAGTGAAAAACCTGTATAACAAGAACTTCAAGTTTTTAACAAAAGAAATAAAAAAAGGTGTCATAATATGAAAAGATTTTTTGTACTCATAGCTCAATAGAATTAACATAGTAAAAATGGCCATCTTTCAAATAGCAATATACATATTCAACTCATTTCCCATACTTTCAAACTTTATAATACTTTACAAACATAGAAAGAACAGTATTCAATTCTATGTGTAAAAACCAAACAAAAATTATCAGGTTCTAAAGCAATCCTGCACAATTAAAAAGAAAAAATCTTTTGGACACATAAAAATTCCTGTACTTCAGGTATACTATAGAGATATAGAAATAATAACCTCATGGTATTGGCATAAAAAGATTGCTTGATCAAGAGAATTGAATAAAATTTGTAGACATAAGTCCACACATCTATGAACAGCTGAATATCTACAAAAGGCTGGACATATACAATGGAAACAAGAAATTATCTTCAACAAATGGTGATGGTTTAACTAAATGTCAGCATGTACAAAACTAAAAGTAGATATATAAATATCACCCTGTGCAAAACTTAAATCCAAATGTACTAAAGACCTTATCTTAAAACCAGATAGTCTGAAACTCATAGAAGAGCAAATAGTAAAAAGCCTTAAATGCATTAGCCATGGGGACAACTTCCTGAACAGAGCACTGATAGCACGGGAACAAAGATTAATAGTTAATAAATGAGACCTCGTAAAACTGAAGTCTCATGTAAGGCAATGTGCACAATAAATAAGACAAAATTGTTCCAATTCCCTTCTCCCTCCTGACACCTTCTAGTTAGTCTTAAGCCTTCCTCTTCCCCATCCCCCATTTCCTCCCAAGAAAGAGCAAGAGGTCCCAAGGTAGATTGGCTCAGCAGGGAGTAGATACTTTTAAAGTCACTTTTGAAATTAATATGGCAGTTTCTTAAATAACTAGGAATCAAGATGCAACAATACAATAGAGGACTCATGTCCCATGTGGTGGGCAGTGCAGTGAGAGGCATCAGCTGGCCACAACAGGAGACTTAGAATGCTTCTATGTAGAAGAACTTTAATATTAAAAAATATAGAACGAGTAAAGGGAAGAGAGGAGTGGAGAGAGAGAAAGAAGAAAGGTATATGGAGTGATCCCATGAGGGAAAAACCAAGAGAGAGAGAAAAGAGAGAGAGTTAGGCGATTGGAATCCTTCTTAAATGGGGCTTGACATCAGAACCTTAACATGGCATGGCTTCAAAGGCTAGAACAGAATTCCAACATTATCTAGCCAAATCCTCACTAATCATGGCTGTTTCTTCTCACTAAACACTTATTTCTCATCTCCTTCACTACTGAAGTCTAGCAGAGATAACTGGATATCCTGGACTCTGTCTCCCCAGGTTTTCACTAACACCTATTCTAGGAACTGACCTAGTGCCTAATGCTAGCTAGTGTTGTGTACTTAGGACCATGATTTACCATGGTGATGACCCAGATCTTAGAGGTGGGCCCCCCATCCCTGGCTTTAGTAATGGAGGAGTAAGCCAGCAAAAAATATCTCCTTGTCCTCACCTCCTGGATGTGTTCTTGAGATTCTCAAGCCACCTAGCCTTGTGCCTTACCTAGACACTACCAAGCTAATCTGTTATTACAAGAAGAAATAGACTAAGTACCCCATAGAAAATAACTCAAATGGGCTGCTTAATGGCTCACTGGACCCCAATATTTTGCAGAAGCTGTTTACTTCTGCCAGCAAGTGGGCAGATATAAAGCATTTCCCTATATACAAGTTTATTTTTTCTCTTATAGCTCTAAACTTTCTCTTCTGGCTTCCTGTTATCCCACCCACCTACTTATAGCTTCACAACCAGATCTAAAAGAACTTCACATTTTTTTTCTGGAACATGATAATGACCCCTCACAATTCAGGCCTCAATGCTTACTTTTGGCTCTTCCAACCTATTTCTTTCCTGAAGCTTCAACTCTTGCATCTATCTTCACCTCTTTGGTTACTTATTCTCATAAATCTAAAAACTCTGAGTATCACTATGACACAGTTCTCCCTCTGTGAAAAGTAGTTGGCATAGATGAGATAGTAAAAGTTTATATGTTGTTTCCTCTGACAGAACTCTTTCAGGTAGCTAAGAAACTGGGCTCTTATAGTTCTAATTAATTTTTTTATAAAAGAAATTTCAATTTATTACTCAATTCTATGATCTCACTATTTTTATCATATATATTTCAAATTTCTAACAAATAATCTGATCCCAGAGGAGTGTAGAAAAGTCTGGGAAGATGTGGTTCACCAGACTAATGCAGCACACCCATCAGGAGCTGAGGTACTTTCAGATGTTCACTCCCACCAAAGTATAATTCACCGAGAGGAGCCTTAGCTAGAGATCAATTTGTAACCTATTTACTGATGAGTCTTTGTAAAGCTGCTCTAAAGCCAGGCAACTTTGAAAAACCTGCAGGAGATAGTCCAAGATAAATAAGAAAATTCAAATGTTCTCTTACAGTATATTAACCTAGATCCTGAGGGCACTGAAAGAAGGTAATTTCTCATGACCCATTTTTTTTTTATCCAGTGCTTCCCCAACATCAGAGCCAAACTTAAATATCTTGAGAAGTGACCACTGACTTTACAAGGAGAAAACACTATTGGACTCACTCCTTTGCCTCCTCCCATGGCAAGTAGACCTCATAGTGCCTGTTTTAAATGTGGTCGAGGTTATTGGTTGTATTCTTGCCCAGCACCATGGGGGCTATCCAGGCCTTGTTCTAGATGCCATCAAGGGAAACATTTGTCTAGTAACTGCCCCATGCACCACATGTCAAGGAAACATCACACATAATCTATTCCTTGGCTGATCCTTAGTACTAGCCATGGATGACTGAGGTTGCCCAGGCTTCCCTGATCTGACCATTATTATCACACAAAGGAAGCCCCAAGTAATCATAACAGAATCAGGGTGATCCAGTTCCTTTCTCATAGACACCAGAGTCACATACTCCATCCTGAGGGAGTTCTGGGGTCCTACCTCCTTTTTTCTCTCCATTGTTGGGGTAGGAGATAAACAATTTTGTCCTCACTATACACCACCACTTAATTGTATTTTTAAAAATATTCCTATAACCCATTTATTTCTTATTGTGTCTACAATTCCTGTACCTCAAATGAAAAGATATTTTTTAGGCATATTAGGAGCTTTTATTTCCTTTGTTCTTTCCATTTCCTGAGTACAGACTCAACAGTAGTTCCCTTAATCCTTCTGTTATCTGCTCATCCTATCATTTCTAGCCTGCCATTTCCTCTTCTAGCCTCTCAGGTGAACCTTCAAGTGTGGGACACACAAAATCCCTCTGTTGCTAGACACCATTCAATTTTCCTACTGTTTTCCAATTATAGGACCCCACTAGGTACATTGCTTAAGAGCAATACCCACTGTCACTCAAGAAGCTTAGAGGACTCAAGCCTATTATTGCTAATCTTTTAAGTCAATGGCTACTGGGCCTTACCTCTTCAACTTTAAATATCCATATTCTTGCAGTTAAGAAGGCTAATGCAGCCTATGACCAAGTCCAAGAGCTGCAGCTCAATAATCCTGCAGTGGTCTCTCTACAATTCCTCCAGGAATCTCCCACTTCTCAGTTCCAGACCTAAAAGATGCCTTTTTCTCCATACCTTTTAGTACTTAGTCTCAGAATATCTTTGCTTTCACCTGGACTGATCCTGACATTTACCTGTCCATACAGCTTACTTAAACTGTACTACCACAGGGATTGAATGACAGTTCCCATTTATTTAGTCAGGCTATATTCTCTGTCCCTTCCTAAATCTAAACTCATAAAATATGTAGGTGACATTCTGCTTTACAGTCTGTCAGTACAAGATAGTCAAATTAACACCTCTGCTCTTTAAATTTCCTGTCCAGTTGGGGTTATAGGGTTTCACATTTGAAAGTCCAGCTGCCCACTCATCAGGTTACCTATTTGAGTCTAACTATATCTCCAACTAGCAAAGCCATTACTTAGACAGAAAGAAACTAATTTAATCCCTTGTGGCACCCACTATTAAAAAAGAGATCTTACCATTTCTAGAAATAGATGGATTTCTATGATCCTGAATGCCCTCCTTTTATCTGCAAGCTCATCCTCTATATTAGGCAGCTCTAGGTTTTTCTCATGAATTTCTCCTTTACCCACTTACAATACCCTTTCAGAATCTACAACAGGATCTTCTTGAGCCCCCAGCTCTTCATCTCCTACACTTAATTCATCTCTTTTCCCTCTGTATAATAGAGAAAAAAATAATTTGTTCTTGACATCTTAGGTTAACAGCTAGAATCTTCCTTTGCTCTCGTAGCATATCTGTCAAAGATAATAGATCTTACATCTAAGGGGTAGTCAACTTGCTTATGTGCTTCAGTAGATACTGAGATTCTTATTCAAGAGTCAAAGAAACTAAATGTTGGGTCACCTATCTCTTTTTTCTTCCACCACAATCTATCCCATTTACTCGTCTATAAGGGCTTACAAACTGTATCCTCTTCCTGAGTTCTTTTTCTTCCGTTGGCATTAGTAGAAGATGCTACACCCACTTTCAAAACTTGTCCACCACTCTATATCTCTAATGTTCTTTCTTGTACTAATACCTTGTCTTATGCTCTATTTCATTCTTATATTGAAACTTTAGAGCAACTATTGCCACAATTGTCACACATAAAAGAGCACACATTGCCCAAGGCCACCTAGATCTGGTATTCAGATAGCAGCCTCTTTTTACATGAGGGAACCCTTAAAGCAGGCTATCACATAGTGTCAGATACTGAGATAGTAGACCAGGCACTTCCCTCCCACACTACTAACTAGCTAGTTTAAATAATAGCCCTCATCCAGGCCTACCAGTTGGCAGTGTGACAGTAACTAAAAGTTTACACAGACTCAAAATATGCTTTTCATATTCTATTGTCCCATGCTGCCATCTGGAAGAATCATGGACTCCTTGCAACAAAAGTAGAATCAATTTTAAATTTGAGCCATATTATGGCTATGCTTGAAGCCTACAATCTCCCCAAAGTTAGAGGAATTATTTACTGTTAATCTCATCAAACAGACAGCTCCACTGTTTCCAAGAGAAATAACAGAGCTAACCAGGTAGCCAGAACAGTAGTTCTCCAGATAACTGTCACTGTCCCACTGCATTCACCTCAGGGAATCAACACACTACAGCCTACAGCTACCCCCTAATACCGGAGAGATTCTGTCTTACCTGCATCAGCTCTTTCATTCTTACAGCCAGGTTCTGCCACACTTTGTTAAGACTCATTTCCAACCTACCTCTGAGGATTTAGTTCTTAAAAGCTATTACTGCATCTTGTACAATTTGCCAAAATTCAGACTCTAACTTTTCCCACCCACCAGGCCAAAGGATCCCTTCCAAGGACAGACTAGCAGCTCAGTTTTGCTCAAATGCCTTCTGGTCTCGGTAGATACATTTTCCTAGTGGACAGAAATGTATCCCTCCTATAATAAGAGAGCCAGAACTGTTTCTGACCTCTTTTTCGGAGAGAGTATTCCTGGTTTGTAATTCCTACCTCTCTTAATCTTATAATGGCACGAAGATTAACTCAAAAATTTCTCAAAGCTTATCTAAAGCTCTGAATATCCCCTGGCACTTTTACATTCTCTATTTCCCTCAGTCTTCAGGAAAGGTAAAGTAGACTTAAAGTTCCTTAAAACATATTTGTGTGAAAATGTCACAGTAACTTCACCTGGACTGTGTAAAACTCTTTCCTCTAGCTCTTTTCAGGTTCTGCCCTATCCTTAAGAGACCCCTTGCTCTTTAACCAGATGAACTATTTTTTAATTTAGAATTTTTTATTATTTATGTGATAACTGTGGTCTTTTAAAAAACAAAATTCTTCTTTAACTACATATACTGATCCCAGGAGTTCAACTGATACAACCACTGAGACATGGTTTATAGACAATTGGAAGTCTTTACTACAGTCAGCTGAACTCTCATACAGAAGATCAGTTCTGGTCTTGGGACTCACAATCAAACCCTCTCCACCTCCTAAACACATAACCTCCCATATCTCTGCTCTCTTCTATAAAACTTTTCGTACTTTGCCTAAACTATGTGCAAACCAGTGTCCACCCCAAATCAAAATTGAGGGCCAAGTTCTCCTTTTTCCTCCAGGTGGACACCCTTCCCCCTGTCTCCCAAATGCCCCCCACAGTTGCCAAGCTCAAGAGCTTTTCCCACTGAAGTCACCTATTTTACTTTAAACTCTTTACCCCTCCCCTACACTGGGACAATTATGCTTTATACATAATAATCTAAACAGAACCCTGTGCCCTCAAATTTCAGAAGACACCAGGACCAGCAGCTTTGACTCCAATTGTGGAAGGGTAAAGCCCCATATCTTGTTTTTAACCTTCCTAAATCTCCCCTCTAAGTTTACTGTTTCAGCAATTCTTTATGTTTAGTAAATTTCTAGCTAATTCATAGAACCAGTCCCAGACCCTGAGGCAATATGGTCATTAAACCAGCTAAATCAGTAATTGGCAGACAAAAGAATGCTCCAAAGAATTTTGGAATCTTGTCTCCACCTCCCAGATGCTGTTGTATTCATTAACTTTCCAGCTAACTTACAGGACCACCCTCAGAGAGCCAGATACAAAACCAGAGGATATTCAAACCACTTAAAGTTATAACAAGTAAACAAAAATGCTCCAAGATATTTTCTTAACTTTTTTTCCATCCCTGGACCTACTAGAGACTCACAAACAAACTTTATTATAACAGCTTATCATAGGTGATCCTCAGTAACTAACTCCTGACTAACCTTCTAAAAAGAGCTTCTTAAGGTTCATTTTAGGTAGAAAATAGGTTCAAATTAACAGTTATGCATGCTACATGTCTCAGACATCCTCCCTCTTTTTTCTCCTCCCTGTATGTGACTGTCTACAACTTCAACATTAATTAGTAAACTTCTACTAACAGAGTACTGGCAATATACCATTATAATTCTGTCATTTCCCAATGTACTAAAAATTTGTCTATCAGCTCAAATTTTTTCTAAGCTTCAGGAGGTCAACTTAAATTAATAAAACAGCACTGTAAACTCACATAAATTGCAACAGATGTTGCTCAGGGACAAGCAAAGATGTAACTCTAGACTAGCTGCATCAAGATATGGCCCTCACCTACAAAAAAAAAAGATTAACAGTAATCTAAGTCAGCTTAAAGCAACCTCAAGAATTTGCTGACCTTGCTCCATTCTCTTACAAAATTATTTCCCTTTGTAATAAATATACAGGTGAGATGTTAGAATTTCTGATGCAGAGAATGGGGCATTCAACATGGTGCTTACACATGCTGAGTGTGGAGTCATGCCCCTTTTATCCATATACATGAGAAGGCATGGCCATGTAAACTCTGCATGGGTCCTAATAAGCCAACATGGTATATAAGCAACAGGAATCCTTTAAAACTAAAACCCCACCTTGTTCTCTCTCTCTCTCTCTGTCTCTCTCTCTGTCTCTCTGTCTCTCTCTCTGTCTCTCTCTCTGTCTCTCTCTCTCTCTCTCTCTCTTCATGCCCATTTCCCATGGGTGTCTGAAATTATTAAGCCTGTCCTGTTTAATTAATATGGATTACGGGTATTTGTGATCTATTTTCTCATGTGTTAACAACACACTTGAGCTTACCACAAAAACATTTGCTAAACTATGTTCATGGAAGCTTTATTCATAGCATCCAGGAACACAAAATAATCTACATCTCTTTCAATTGAAGAACAGATAAAGAAAATGTGTTACATTTACACAATGGAGTATTACTCAGCTGTTAAAACAATGGCATCATTAAGTTTGTTGGCAAATGAATTTAACTAGGAAAAAAATATTTTGAGTGAGGTAACCTAGGCTCAGGAGTATAAACATGGTTGTCCTCATTGATAAGTAGACATTAGCTATAAAATAAAGGATAACCATGCTAAAATCCACAGACCCATAGAAAATAAAAAATAAACAAAAAAACAAAAGGCTGCAGGTGAGGTGTATAAATATGGGAACCAGAATAGACATTTCTAGTGGGAGCAAAGATATGTATGGAGAGGGTCAGAAAAAAACGAGATGAGATGGAAGGAGAATAAAGGGTGAAAATACAGGAAGAGACAACTACAATTGATGGAACATCTTAGAGACAAGATAGAAATCTAGAGCAATGGAAACTACCATGAATCTATAAGAGTGACCGTACATAATACTCCTATAAGTGGGCTATATAGAGTTTAAATTCACTTATATAATCAGGAAAGACTTTAAGTTGAGAGACTGGTACACAAATTCAGTCATGACATTCAACCTACAATTTATCCTGCCTACAATAGTGCTATGGTCCATTACCCTATGACTACATCTGCTCTCTGAGATACAGATAATCAAGATCCTACTGAACCAAGAGATAAATGACTCTTCTCTGGACAGAAAGCCCAGTCTATAGGACATAGGGTCAGGGGCACAACCCATGCACCTCCCACCAATTGCTGCCCCAGTTGCAGACCAGCAGAAAAGACTTCTTCAGGCAGGCCCCCTCACTGACATCCACAATTGGACCCTGCAATCTCCCCCAAGTCCATCAATTTGTGACCTCAGAGGTTCTCTGAAACCGAGAATTTGCAAGATCCTATTGGATCAAGAGCTCAGGTTGGATCAAGATATTCTCATTGAGTCACAGACTCCACCAGCTTTCATTGGACCCAGAGTTCCAATTAGACAAAATAAACTACCTGAGACACAGAGACTGCTTGTACCAATCAGAGAAAGAGATGTCTAGACATCTTTGGGAGATTACATATAACAACTTAAATAGCAGTATGATACCACCAGAACCTAGTGATCATACATCAGCAAGACCTGAATATCACAACAAAGAAGGAGGAGGAGAATGAGGAGGAGAAGATAACCTTAAAAATAATTTTGTGTGTTGGAATGAGGAAAGCAGATCTGCCTGGAGTAGGTGATGAACTAAGCCACCTTGGGACCTTGGGACCTTCTGCCCTTGTTGGGAAAGAGATAAGGAGATAGGGAGATGAGATACTGACTGGGAGCAGTGGGAGGGGGAAGGGAGTTTGAACAAAGGATACATGAATAAAAAAATGAGACTTTATACAGAATAAAAAAGGAAAAAATGTAATTTTATGAAGATAATAGAAGCCTTTAAAGAAGAAATGAAAAATTTCCTTAAAGAAACTGAAGAAAAGACAAACAAAAAATTGGAAGAATAATAAATTATTTAAATAGATTCAAGAAAAGCAAGAAATAAAACAATCAAACAGGTGAAGGAAACTGTTTAAGACTTGAAAATTAAAATAGAGACAATAAAGACACAAATTAAGAAAATACCGGAAAAAGGAAAATCTGAGCAAATAAACAGGAACTGCATATATAAACATAAACAACAGAATGCAGAAGATAAAAGACAGAATTTTTGGTGTGAATATATGAGAGAGTATATAGATTCTTCAGTAATAAAACAAAGCAAAACAAATAAATAAACAACAAAAAATAATAATAAAGCCAAAAAAGCCACAACAAAAAATGTGGAGGAAATCTGGGATAACATGAACAAACCAATCAAAAGTATATTAGAAATTGAGAAGAATACTAGCATAAGGCACAATAAATATAATCAACGAAATAATAAAATAAAACTCAATTTAAAGGAGATGTTTGTGAAAACATAAGCTTACAGAATATCAAATAGACTAGATTCATAAAAAATCCCTTTACCACATAATAATCAAACAACTAAAATACAGACTAAAGAAAGGATATTGATAGTGGCAAAGGAAAAAAGGCCAAGAAACCTGCAAAGGCAGACCTATCAGCATAACATTTGACTTCATAGTAGAGACTCTGAATTCCAGCAGGTTCTAGAAGTATGTTATGCAGACACTAAGATAACATGTATGTCAGCCCAAACTACTATAACCAGCAAAATCTCTATCACCAGAGATGAAGTAAACAAGATATTCCATTACAAAACCAAATTTAAAAAATACCTGTTCACAAATACAGTAAGCACTAGTAAGAAAAATCCATCCTAAGATATACCTATGAAAACACAGAAATACGTAATTCTATAGCAGCAAATCCCAAAGAAAGAAAACATATACACACTGACACAACAAAACAACAGGAATTATCAATCTCTAGTTATTAATGTTGCTTAATATTTATAGACTCATTTCACCTATAAAAAGATACAGACTAACCCAATGGATATAAAAAACAGTATCTATCCATTTGCTGCATAAAACTATAAAGAAATATGATCCTTAGAGTAAAGGGTTGGAAAAATTCTTTCCAATCAAGACAAGAAGTAAACAATCCTAATACACAGCAAAATAGACTTCAAACTAAAATGAATCAAAAGAGATAGGAAAGAACATACATAATCATCCCAGAAAAAAATCATCAAGATAAAGTCTCAATTCTGAACATTTATTTCCCAAATACAAGGGTACCCACATATGTAAAAGGAGCATTACAAATCTTAAACCCCACACATAAATAGTGGGAGACTTCAATACCCCAATCTCACCAATGGCCAGGTTTGCCAATCAGAAACAACACTGAAATAAGAGATCTTATAGATATGATGACTCTATTGGGCCTAGTAGATATATACATAACTTTCTACACAAACACAAAAAGTAAAACTTCTACTTAGATTCTTATGGAACTTTTTCTAAAATTGATCACATACTAGGTCACAAAGCAAACCTCAACAGATAAAAGAAAAGCAGAATAATCCCAGATATTTTATCAGAACCCCAAAGCCTAAAGTTAGAATTCAACAACACAAATTACAAAAAAGTCAACAATGTCATGAAAACTAAATAATACTCAAGTGAATGAACACTGGGTCAAGAAATTAAAAAAAAAATAAAGACTTCCCAAAACTCAATTTAAATAAAGGTACAACATATTCAAGCTTATGGGACACTGTGAAAGGAATACTAGGAGCAAAATTTATATCATTAAATGACTACATAAAGAAGTTGGAGAAATATTACACTAGTGACTTTAAGCACACTTGAAAGCTCTAGAACAACAACAACAACGAAAAAATCATTCATGAGAAATAGATTCCAGAAAATAATTAAATTCATAGCTGAAATAAATAAAATTAAAACACAAAATGCAATACAAACAATCAATGAAAAAAATTTGTTCCTTGAGAAGATCAACAAGGTAGACAAACCCTTATCCAAATTAAACCAAAAGGCAGACAGAACATTGAAATTATTAATATCAGAAACAAAAATCAAGACATAACAGCAGACAATGAGGAAATACAAAATATCAAGTAATACTTCACAAATATGTACTTCAAAAAATTGGAAAATCTAAAAGAAATAGACAATTTTCAGCAACTTCTTTAAGCATCCCCATTTCTGACTCTAGTTCTACTATAAAACTAGAGCAATAAAAACAGCATAATATTGGCATAAAAAATGACATGTAGAACAATGGAATCAAACTAAAATCCCTGACATTAAACCTATAAGTAGCTAATTTTTGACAAAGTAGCCAAGACTCTAAAATGGAAAACAGAAAGCATCTTCAACAAAAAATGCTAACATAACTAAATATCATCATATAAAATATTACAAATAGTTCCATATCTTTCCCCATGCACAAAAACACAAGTCCAAATGTATAAAAGACTTCAACATAAATTCAGTTATATTTAACCTGATCAAAAAGTAATTAGAAAGTAGCCATGAATGCACTGGTACTGAAGACCACTTTCTAAATATAACACCAGAAGCACAAACATTGAGAGCAACAATAAATGGAGCCTCTTGAAACTGAGAAGATTCTTTAAGACAAAAGACATTGTAAGTAAGACAAAACGACAGCCTACAGAATGGGAAAAATCTTCACTAACCTCACATCTGACACAGGACTGATCTTTAAAATATATAAAGAATTCATGAAACTAGTCATCAAAATACTAATCTCGTAAAAAAGAAATTGGTCTGCAGATCTAAACAGAGAATTAAAAAAGAAAGAATCTCAAATAGCTAAAAGACATTTAAAAAACTGTTCAGCATCTTTACTCTTCAGGAAAATGTACATCAAAATGACCCAGAGATACCATCTTACAACTATCAGAATGGCTAAGACCAAAAACAATGATGAAAGCTTATGTAAGATAAGTTATGGAGGAAAGGTTATACTTCTCCACTGCTGGTGGGAGTGCAAAATTGTACAGCCACTTTGGAAATCAGTTATGACATCTTCTCAAAAAAATTGTAATTAATTAATCTCAAGATCCAATGATACAGTATTTAGCATATACTCAAGTTGTGTTAAAGCATACCACACAGATACTTAACCAAATAATGAATAAAGAAAATGTAGGCTCTGGGAATTCTCTTAAATAAACCCTTGTTAAAAAAAAGAAAAAAAAAAAAAGAAAATGTGGTATGTATTCCCAATGGAGTATTATTACTTAGCAGTACAAAACAATGGCACCATGAAATTTGCATGAAAATAGACAAAAATAAAAAGTACAACCTGAGTAAAGCAACACAGATTCAGAAAGACAAATATAGTATGAACTTACTCATAAGTGGATACTAGATATAAAGCAAATGTTGACAGTTCCACAATCCACAACTTGGAAAAAGATAACTAATAAAGAGGATCCTGAGAGAGATGCGTGGATTACATTGGCAGGGCAAAGAAATGAGATCTCCTGAATAAACTGGTGTGAGGGGAGGCAATAGAGTGTAGGGCAGGGGGCATGAGAACATCAGGGTATGGAGTTGTTGAACTGAAACAGGGAAAATGGAAGAGAGCAATGAAAGTCATGCCTTTCGAGAGGGAGATACCATAGTTAGGGAGAAACCTGAAGCTAGGGAAGTTCTTAGCAATACACAAGGATGACCCCAGCTTAGACCACTAGCAATAGTGGAGAGGGTGCCTGATCTGGTCTAACCCAGTAATCATATTGGTGAATACTTTAACTGTAATCATAAGTTCTTCATCCAGTAACTGATAAAGATTATCACACAGCTAAGCACCAGGCCAAGCTCTGTGAGTTCAGTCAAAGAAAGGGAAGAGAGAGTATTTGAGCAAGGGGAAGTCAAGATCATGATGGGAAAATCTACAGAGACAACTGAACCAAGCAAGCTACTGGGTCTCTTCCCCCTCCCAACACATCTGGTCATTTTTTCCTCTGCAACTCCCCATCCCCTCCCTGGGCAGGGAGCAGACAGTCCTATGGTCCCCCTGACCCAATAATGCTTAGATCACTCATGAACTTTAAACCAACAGCTGTGGAGCCTGCATGGAATCAGACTAGGCCCTCTGCATGGGGGAGACAGTTGAGTAGCTTGGTCTGATTAAGGGGACCCTGGTAGTGGGATCAGAATATCTGTCTCTGGTACATAAACTGGCTTTTTGGAGCCAATTTCCTATGGAAGGACATCTTTCTCAGCCTTGATGCAGAAGGTAGGGGTTTGGATCTGCTTCACCTGGACCAGTCTTTGATGACTCCCAATGGGAGGCCTTACCTTTTAGGAAGAGGTTATGAGGAATCGGCCAGAAGTGAAGGCTGGGAAAGGAAGGAGCTGGAGGGAAGAAAAGGATATCTGTGGTTGGTAAGTAAAATAATTTTTTTTTTAAATTTCCTTTAAAAATGTATGCTGAGGTAAAGGTGGTGCAGACATTGTGCATGTGTCCATCCATTGACTGGTACAGTCTGAGACCCATGCCACAAGAGGGAGCCAACCCCTGACACTGCCTGGAGAGCTAAGAACCAGAGAACAGATATCCCAAATACAACTGGCAAAAAAAGTCAATAAAATGATTCCTAATGATATTGTGTGATACTCAGTAATTGGTGCCTATCTCAATTGTCATCAGAGAGGCTTCACCGGGTAAGAACAGATGTAGAGACCACCACAAACATTAGGCAGAGCTTTAAAACCCAGTGGAAAAGGAGGAGTAAGAACTGTATGAGCCAGAGGGGTTGTGAATACCACAAGAAAACCAACAGAATAGATTAACCTGGGCTCATAGCAGTTTACAGAGACTTTTAACTGTGACCTGTGAATTCTCAATGCAACTGAACTAGGCATTTTGCATATATGCCACAGTAGTGTAGCTTGGTTGTTTGGGACTCCCAACAGTGAGAGAAGAGACTATGTCTGACAATTTTTGGTGCTTTGGGGAACCTGTATCTCACACTGGGCTGCCCTATCTATCCTTAATATGAAGGGAGGTGTCTACCTTACTGCATCTTGATATGCCATGTTTGTTATTATCCCTGGGAAGCTTACCCTTCTTCTAAAGTGAAAGAAAGGAGTTGTTTGTGGAAGGCAGAGGTGTGGTGACAGGGATAGACTTGGAGGAGAGGAAGGAGAGAAAACTTTGGACAAGATGTAAAAATAAATACATATATAATTATCATTATAAATAATAATTATCTTCTTAATAGAAAGGCAAAGTTTATGCTGTCTAATATCCAATAAAATATCCTGTCTACATAAAAATACATTATAGATAGTCCAAGCTCTAACTGAAGTAATATTTTTAATGAAAAAATTGTAACAACTGTTAAAAATTTATCATTCACACAGAGAGGGCAAAAGATAAATTCAAGTCCTTAATATTTTCACCCAATAAGAAATATTTTGCCATTATAAAGTGGCAGAAGAAGCTAAGTGTATAACTGTTCTACAAATAAATATGTCCAGTGGAGACATATAAAATTATTTGATCTTTTAATTGTCATGCTTGGTCCACTTAAAAAGTCAGCTTTATTTTATTAGACATTTTTTGTGCAGATGTTCTGAACAAAAAACTTATTTTTCAAATGATTTTTTTATACTTACCTTTTTTTCCTAGCTCAGTATGCAAGTGTTCCTTTGATTATAATTTATAAAAGCATTAATTCACACTTTAAGTTTCCAAAGCAATAGTTGATGATAGCTTCATGGATCTGCTGATTTGCCTTATTATGAAGTGAAAATCTGAGAAAAAAAAAGTAGTATTTAATTATCTGAAACTTCAGTGTTTCAGTATTTTTAAAAATATGATCTTCTTACCAAATACTTGCCATAAACTAAAATGGATATAAATCGGAATATACATAATATATACATATATATGTGTGTGTGTATGTACAAACTCTTTAAATACATGAAAATACACTACATTTTATTATTCAATATGCTTTGGCATTGTGAATAAAAGTTATTCACAAAAAATTTTCCTCAGCAAATTTGGCAAGTATTATAAAACCCTAGAGTGAGAAAATTTAATATTACCACTATCAGAAAGTTAAATATTTATCGGGTATTTTAACTATTGATTTAACACAAATAGGTTTTATTTAACCAAAAAGAAAGTATTTCAACTAAATTACTGATTATGCAAACAATATAATTTTATTAAAGTATATACATATTTCCCTCTTTGCATGTCTGTGTAAAAGTCTGTAGATCTTTCCCCTTCTAAATTGCAAAATTAATTATTAAATATGTTCAAATTATCCCTAAAGAATTGGAAATACTGATTTAAAGTTATACAAATCACACTGGTAAAGTTTTGAATGATTCAATTATTTATTATGTATATGTACAGTGTTCTCTCTACATGTATCCCTGCAGGCCAGATGCAAACACCAGGCCTCACTACAAATGGTTGTGAGCCTCCATGTGATAGCTGGGAATTGAACTCAGGTCCTCTGGAAAAGCAGCCATTGCTCTTATTTTCTGAGCTATCTTTCCAGGCCCACTCCGATAAATTCTTAATACTATAGTATTTAATTTTATAAACTATATTTATACATTTTTTTACATTTTCAGTAAATGTTAGCACATTGGATGACAAGAACTTTTTTGTAGTACCTTCTATGTATTTCAGTAAATTATCTCTCCTAATAATTTAATATTGTACATTTCAATACCAAAATTTTATAAGCATTTTTCTCTTCTCTTGGTTATAACTCAGAATTTAGTAATATAACTTATCAAAATGTTATAACTAATACCTGTAGTGGTATTATATGTTACTTTGTAAATATTTGTCCTGCTTATGGGTTTAATAAAAGCTGATTTGCCAAAAGGCAAACAGGAAGTATGGGCAGGGCAACCAGGCTAAAAAAGCTCAGAGCAGAGACAGACACAATAGACAGACATCAGGCAGAGCTGCCAGAGAAACAGACACCACAGTGCTGCCAGAGAGACAGCGTGAATGCCAGGACACACAGAGGAAAAAGAGATGAAATGTTGTGCTTAGAAAAGGTATCAAGGCACATGGCTAAATAGGATAAGAGAGATAGGTTAGTTTAAGACTAAAATGCTAGCTAGCAAGTTATAAACCTAGGCTCTAGGTCAATCAGCATAAAATTAATGTAAGCATTTGGGTGATTCTGTGACTCCGTGGGACTGAGAAACTGCAGGGTCGAACCTTGAGGTCATGCCCAGAAGTCTGGGACAGAACATATTACAAAAATTACCCTCATCAAAATTTTACAGATGATGTCAGAAAAAAAAATTAAAAATTCTAATAGACTTTGTGATATGGCAAAAATTAGCCTACCCAAGATTTGAAAATGTTCACATATTAGTTCATTCCACAATAGTAAAAATATAATTTATTCAGAGAACAGATGAAAATTGAATAATTTGTTTAACTCATGCAGAAGAAATATATATGATGTATTGATAAAATTATAGCAATAGAAATGTTAGTATAAATAATAATTATTTATGTGAGTATCAAAGATTGAGATTAAAATATGAATAATAAGATATTTTTAAGAACAAAATTCTCAAACTATGAAGGTGTATATGTGAATCTGGTACATGTGCATAAATAAAATTTAAAGAAGAAAATATATTACCTGTTATGGATAAGTTATAAGATGATAATGATCTGAGACAATTTCATAATTTTATAGGTGACTTTCTAAGCCAACTTTAAATTTTGAGACAATCAGTTCTCATGTTGGAAAAGATCAACCATACTAGATACATACTCTGAGTATTAGGCTTAAATCGATCTCCTAAACAATATATGTATATATACATATATATATATCAAATATGTTGCATAATAATTCAAAAATAATAATTGAAAATATAAAGAAAAATAAATACAAGAAGTTATGACATAAAATATGTAGAGTATAGAGATATTAAAATCCTAATATTGAAGGTATCTTGATAGAACTTAAAAGATAAAAATTAATTCTACAACCAAACAGTATAAAAATGAAAATTAAAATGAAGCAACATCATGCTGCATGCTAGAATAATGAATATGAAAATCCCAGTATTTTAGAATCTTTCATAAGTATATTCAGTCAAATATAAAGACAGATATGCAAAGTGTCCTTAAATTGTTTTAAAAAGAGCAGTAAAAATTGATTACCTGCTTGTCAAAAAATCTAATAATATAAGGTAGCTTGGAAATAATAAATCTAATAAGTTTGAAAAGACAATTGAAGATTGTGAGGAATCTGACTTTATGATATAGTGTGACAAATAAAGCCATATATAGTACTAAGGTTGGCCTAGATTAATACTGCATACAAACATGAATTCAATAACACAAAATTTTGAAAACAAATATAAGAATGACATTTATTGAAGCATGTTCATAAAATGATAACTAGCAAAAAATATGAATTTGAAAAAGATTATGACTTCACAATGAAAAAAATTACCAAGATGGCCACCAAGTCCCCAACTTCCCAAATTTCTCCAGTGGGTTTCATTTGATAAAGTAAATTTTAGCACAAAGAGAAAATAATGCTTTCTGATAATTGTTTATTACATATATTGTTGATGAAATAAATAAGAAAAGAATAATTTAGAAAGAGTAATAATAAACTCAGAAGTAGGCATGAGACAAATGAAAATTAGACCACTCAAGAACAATGAAATATAAAATAATCTACACTCAGAAGATATAAAGTTTTCTCAAACCTTTGTATAATTTAATAGAAATTTTAAAAGTAAAGAAAAGTTACCTTTCATCAAATCTCAAAAACTGTTAAGAAATATCTTACCTGGAAAAGATGAGCTACCAGACTGGACTAAGTTTGGCCTTACTGTGTATACATGAAGGTTTCCATGACAATAGAATTTTGAGGAAGATAACCTCACAAGAGGTAAGACAATCAAGATGTCTGAATTCTATCAATTTTAAAATGGACAAATCAATGTTATAAAAATTTAAATAAGCAACTGTTTGAAATTTAAAGACAAACAAAGATATTCACATGTTAGAACAGCAAACCTTTTGAGGAAAGAATTAGACAATTTATCTGAGCAAGTACACAATGACAAGTAAATGTGAGTAAATGATGAAAAGCAATGGTTTAATTACATTCATTTATTTAATTTTTGAAAGAACTATTTAGACAATTGTATAGCTGTATATTGGAACAACAATAAAGGAAATATGAGAACATAACCATAAACAGTAGTTAAGTTTTAAAGTAAGTGGTAAAATTCCTCAGGAAATAATATCTTCTAAGATTCCATAGTAAATATGATAGTAAAAATTTAAAACTCTTAATCACTGTTTTGTCATTTGGCACTACATTTCATGATAGAAAATAAGGAATAAAAATGTTGGCATAATATATTCGCATGTAGTCACAAACATGATGTTAACAAAATAGGTCAGAAAAACTTGTTGCTTATAATTCATATTTTTGAAAAATTAACTTTGATGATGTTTATAACTATTATTCCCTTAGAAATTGTATATTTTCTTATTCAATAGTAGGCACTTGAGTGAGTTTTGTTTTTTTTGTTTGGAAGTGTAAAATATACCTTCATTACTGTAGAGTGGGTCATTGTCATCCTGAATGGATTAGCATATTGCATTTATCCATTGACCTTAATCACAATACTTGAAAGAAGTGTTTCTTAAACTTTATATACTGTAACTTTTTAAATACAATTTTATATGTTATGGTGAACTCTGACTAGAAAATTATTCTTTCAACTGTTGTGAATTGAAATGTAAATATTTGTGTTTTCTGCTGGTCTCAGGCTACCATCGTGAACACGTTATTCAATTCTCAAAGGATTGACAAGCAACAGGTTGAAAACTAGCCTTCTAAGCAATCTTATAAACTCCTCACATAAATTTTTCCTCCATTGTAGAAAATGAGTAAAGTTTATTCCTGAAAATATGAGTTAATTATAGCACCTAACAACCTCATCCTTTCTTAGCTTATTGATTCTAGCATCAGAAACAAATTGAAAAATGGAACGTCGCAAGTCTCAATGCAATGTAATGTTAGTTGTATCTCCTGCTTGGAAAAAAAAAATGTTCCTCAATAACAAAACTTTCTAAGCAAGCAATATACAATCATGAGAATAGAAAACATTTTCAAATGGGCCACTAGGAATGATAGTGAGAGCAATTTTTTTTAAATTACCTCCACTTAATTTCTAGAAATGTAAATAAATTCTAGCTATAGAAGAAAGAGTACAATATATGACATTTATTCAGAGTCTATAGGGCCTTCAGCAACACAATGTTTCAGCCCTCCAAAATACTATGACTTGTCACTGTAATTATATTTTTAAAAGGCCATGCCTCTTTTTAAATCAAGCCAATTTCCTAAGGAGAGTGGTAAATATGATCCTGAGTCCACTGCTACACTTAATTGGCCAGTAGTGTGTGCTTTGTTTAGATGTTATGCTATATGGAATACCACAATGATAGACAAAGCATTTTTTAGGCCCACAGTTGACAGTTAGTTTTAACAGAAGAACAAATGCAGGAAAGGAAAATCCACAACCAGAATAATTATTTATTCCAGTAAGAACAAAGGATGGTCCTTATCATAATGTACATCATTGAGCAAATACCAGGTCACTGACTGAACATGCTCTGGAGATACATGGATGAAAAATGAGATGTTATTCATAATTAAAAAAATAAAAAGAGAGAAATATTAAACCAAATATATTTTATCATTTACTGAACAAAAAAAAAAAAGAAATATCAGTCTTGGTCTATGCCCCTTGATGCTTAGGAATTCAGAAGCAATATTTGACAGGTAAGTCTTGTTGAGTAAATATCCATGTTGGTAAATCTCAACCACTATGAGGTTCACTGGATAATAACAGGAATCAATAAGGAAATAGGCTGGTTGTCAAAATAATGGGTCACTTTCCCTGTATCTTACCTTATTCTACCTGGAATAATTCCTCCTCTGAAAAAATTGCCTTTTGAAAAACACCCACATGAATCATCAGCATCTTCATATGATTTGATCATTTGTAATGAATTGTCTATGTACATTTTCTACAAATGTGTTTCTCACTAAGTTTTCATTTTCTCTTTCCACATCTTTGACAGTTTGGCCAAAACATTGGTGTCATTTGAAGAATTATTATACAAGTTTAAAACAAGAAATTTCTCCTTCCAAGCATAATGTATGACTACACGCACTATCTCAAAAACAAAATGATTATTTTTATTTATCGTTATTATTCAAGGTTGTCCCAAAAGGGAAAAAATAATTTAGCAAATATATAGTCAATATATGGGAGATACATACAAAATATCCAGTAAATTAAACCTGTCTTATTCTTTCAGTCATCAATCAGTTATAGGGCACACATTATGAGGCTATAAGTACATGCCTGAATACAATAGGCATTGCAAACAGGGTATAAAAGAAGGATTTGAGCAATTTCTTCATTTATATGTGTTGTGCCATCAAGGTTCATGCAAGCCTGATAATATATGTATATAGATTTTACAATTAATAAGGAATTGCTCTTGTGTACGTTTTTGCCTTGGCAGTTCAGATAAAACCTAGCTCATGATGGGCAGCATGAGTCAAAGAGTAACTTTGTAGCTTATTATTAAATGTTCAGGTTGTTTTTGCAAGGTCCAATGTTAGGTAAAGAACTATCTCTTAAATAAAAAATTGTTATGTTCAAACAATGGAATAACCTCACTGCAAAATCCCAAGTGTCTTTAAAATGATTCAACTAACAACACATGCCAGAGACTCCAAACAGCTTCAGTATCTTCAGCATCTTCTGCTGACACCATGAATACCACAGGATATGCCTGATCATATGGCCAAAGCAGAAGAGCAACCTTCACAGTACCTTTGGTGTGTTGACAACCCTTTTCCTCTTCTTGATACCACACAAAGCTAGTATGTTTTTCACTTATATGCTTTATATTCTAAAGGAACTCACACAAGTAAGGAATATGTTGCCTCCAGAAAAAAAAGCCCCATAAGCATTGTTCTTTATTAGTGAAGGAGTGGTCAAATTCAATAAGGATGATAGAGAAACCTCTGCATGTCACATACCTAGGGACTTTTAGAAAGTTTATTAAGTAAGTTAAGAAAACATTGAATTTTAGGTATAATATTTCCCATCCTCTGATATATGTATATTTTTAAAACAAATCCAAAATGTTTATAAACTCTTACTCATAAAAATGAAAGCATCTGTTAAATGAATGAATACATATGTCACATTAGGAGGTATCCTAATCAAGGACTAACTAGAATTTAACAAAAATGAATCCACAACATAACCAAACTTGTGGGACACAATGAAAGCCGTCTTAAGAGGAAAATTCATAGCACTAGAGGCCAATATGAAAAACCTAGAGAAATCTCATACTAGAGAAAAAAACAGCACAGCTGAAAGCCTTAGAACATTTAGAAGTAAACTCATGTAGAAGGAGTAGACATCAGGAAATAGTCAAAATTAGAGCTGAAAGCACAACAATTGACACAAAAAGAATAACAAGAAGAATCAATGAATCAATGTGGTGAAATATTCTCTGTATAATGTAAATAAAGGAGCTGTTTTGGTCCATGTAGAACACCGTAGAAGTGGGTGGAGAATCAGAGCACAAGCAGTTAGGAAGAAGGGTGGAGTTGGCCAGTCTTCATCCGACCCCCAAGAGGAACAGACATGTAAGAGGTACCGGCCAGCCACAGGCTGAGCCACGTGGTGGGAAGATTAATAGAAATGGGTTAGTTTAAGAAGAAAGAGCTAGCTAGTAATGGGCATAAGATATGGGCCAAACAGTTTAAAGGATATAAGCTTATGATTCATTTCTTTGGGGGACAAAAGCCACGGGCGTGCGAAATGAGTTCCAACCGCAACCACATTCCAGGTCGCAAACCTCCCCGGGCCAAACAGGTGCCAGGAGAAACTTTCTACAACAAATCTAGAAGTTTATTCTTTGAGAAAGTCAATAAGATTGATAAACCTTTATCCAAACTAACCAAAAAGCAGAGAGAGAATCCAAATCAAAAAGAAATTAGAATTGAAAAGGGGGACATAACAACAGACCACCAGGAAATCCAGAGAATTGGAAAATCTATACTCCACAAAAATGGAAAACCTAGAAGAAATGGGCAGCTTTTTGGACAGTATCATTTACCAAAATTAAATAAAGGTAAGATTAAATACCTAAAGAGGCTTATAATCCTAAAGGCAAGTGAAGTTGTCATTAAAAGACTCCCAAGTAAATAGCCCAGGTCCAGATGGTTTCAGTGCAGAATTCTACCAGACATTCAAAGAAGAACTACTACCAGTTCTCCTCAAACTGTTTCACACAGTAAAACCTGAAGGAATATTGCCAAACTCTTTTTTATGAGGCCATAATTACCCTAATACCCAAGCCAGTCAAAGATGCAACAAAGGAGACTTACAGACCATTTTCCCTCATGAATACTGATGCTAAAATTCTCAACCAAATTTTGGCAAAACATATAAAACAATATACAAAAAATATCATCCACTACAATAAGTAGGCTTCATTTTGGAAATGCAGGGATGGTTCAACATATGAAAAACTGTAAATGTCATCCATTATATAAAGAAACTGAAGGAAAAAAAAACACATGATCATAACCTTAGATGCTGAAAAAGGCTTTGAATATATCCAAAATTCCTTTATGATAAAAGTCCTGGAGAGATCAGGAATACAGGAAACATATCTTAATAAAATAAAGACAATATATAAGAAGGCAAAAGTCAACATCAAACTTAAAGGAGAAAGACAAAAAGCAATCTCACTAAAATCAGGTAATAGACAAGGTTGTCCTCTTTTCTCTTATCTATTCAATATAGCTCTCAAAGTTTTAGCTAAAGCAATAACAGAATGAAAAGAGATTAAGGGGATACAAATTGAAAAAAATTTTGAAACAATGTCTATTTGCAGATGATATGATTGTAAACATACGTGATCCACAAAATTGTACCAGGGAACTTCTAAAGATGACAATCACCTTTAGCAATGTAGCAGGAGACAAGATTAACTCAAAGAAATCAGTAGCTCTCCTATACACTAAAGATTAAAGAGCTGAAAAAGAAAGAAGGGAAATATCAAATTTCATAATACCTGCAAATAGCATTAAATAAGTTGGAGAAACTATAACCAAAGAAGTATCAGATCTATTTGATAAAAATTTTAAATCACTCAAGAAAGAAATTAAGGAGGATATAAGAATATGGAAAGATCTCCCATTTTCCTGGATAGCTAGGACCAACATATTAAAAGCAGCAACCTTATAAAAGCAATCTACAAATTCAATGTAATTCCCATGAAAATCCCAACACAATTTTTTACAGACATTGAAAGAACAATAATTATATTTCATTTGGAATAACAGCAAAGCCAGGATTGCCAAAATAATCATGCTCAAGAAAAGAACCTCAGGAGGCATCACTGACTTCAAGTTATACTATAGAGCTACAGTATTAAAAACAGCCTGATACTGTCATAAAAACAGACAGTGGATCAATGGAATCAAATTGAACATCGTGCCATTAACCCAAAAACCTATGAACACCTGATCTTTGACAAGGGGGCCTAAAATATTCAATGGAAAATAGATAATATCCTTAACAAATGGTGTTGGCATAGCTTGATGGCAGTGTGTGGAAAAATGAAAATAGAACAAAGGCTATGATAAAACTCAAATCCAAATGGATGAAAGACCTCAACATAAACCCAGCCACACTGAACTTGGTAGAAAAGAAAGTGGGACATACTCTCCAACACATTGTCACTGGTGACTACTTCCTAAATATAATACCAGTAGCACAGACTATAAGAACAACAATCAATAAGTGGGATCTCCTGAAACTGAGCAGTTTTTGTGAAGCCAAGGACACAGTCAAGAAGACAAAAAAACAGCCTACAGAATGGGGAAAGATTTTCACCCACCCTACAAGTAACAGAGGACTGATCTCTAAAATATAAAGAGAACTCAAGAAACTAGATCCCAAAATCTTGTATTACCCTATCAAAAAATGGGGTTCAGAACTAAAAAGGGAATTATTAGCAGAAGAATTACAAATGGCTGAAAGGCACTTGAAAAAGTACTTGAAATTTTTAGCCATTAGAGAAATGCAAATCAAAACAAATTTGAGATACCACCTTACACCTGTTAGATTGGCTAAGATAAAAGCCACAGATGACAGCCTATGCTGGAGAAGTTGTGGAGCAAGGGGAACCCTCCTCCATTTCTGGTGAGAGTGTAAGCTTATTCAGCCACTCTGGAATGCAGTATGAAGATTTTTCAAAAATCTGGGAATCAATCTCCCCAGGAATCCAGCAATACCACTACTGGTATATACCCTAAATATGCACATTCATACTCCAAAGGCATTAGCTCAACTATGTTCAGAGTGGCATTATTGAGAATAGCAAGAAAATGGAGAAAACCTAGATGCCCCTCAATTGAAGAATGGATTAACAATCTGTGGTACATCTATACATTGGAGTACTACTACTCAGCAGTAAGAAAAAAATGATATCCTAAAATTTGCAGGCAAATGGATGGATTTGGATAATATCCTCTTGGTGAGGCATTATCAACCCAGAAAGATAAACATGGAATATGTGCATTCATTAGTCTACTTTAAACAAAAAGCAAAGCATGTTCAAACTCTAAACCACAACAACTTAACAGCTTTGGATTTGAAACACCTTGAAGAGGCACTTTAGGGTCCATTCCCTCCAGAGGAACACTTGACCCAGTCTTGATGTTGAGGTGAAGAAAGCAAATTTGCCTGAGGTAGATGCTTAACTAAGTCACCTTGGGGACGTGGGACCTCCTGCCCTTGCTGGGGAGGATATAAAGTGATGGGGAGGAGAGAGAGTGACTGTGAGGGATGGGAGGTGGAAGGGAACTTTAACAAGAGGATACATGGATAAAAAATATGTCTTTATTCATAATAATACAAAGTGATAAAAGAAAGAAGACCCAAGTATACAGTTTACTCTTTTACCATAGTCTAGGGTCTTAAAAACTGTATTATTAGGGACATAATGGACCAATCCCTTAAACATGTAATTTTTTTACTGTTAATGAGGATTAACAGTCCTCTGTTAGACCCTTAAGAGTTGTTAGATTCTTAAGAAGTTGAAGCACCTCTTTGAACATACATATCTGATAATGTCTGAGACTCTTCTACCTCTCTTTAACAGAGATATACTCCCTGTCTTGGGGTTTCTATTGCTATGATAAAACACCATGACCAAAATCAAGTTGGGCAGGAAAGTTTTTATTGAGCTTATATTTTCACACTGTAGTATATTACTGAAGGAAGCTAGGCCAGGAAACTGAAGGAATATTTAGAAAGAACATTGAAACTTAATACTAAAAAAGTCATTCAGTCCTTGGAGGTGCAATTGTGGAAACTTAGGATATAATGCTGTGAGCATGCAGGTTATGGAAGCCTGATTTATGAAGTTCCAAATAGAAATTTAAGAGTCCTTTAAATACTATAGTGGATCATTGCATGACATTTTGTGTTAATATTCAGTACTGTATCATCACGTTGAGCTGGCAAATTGGCCATAGTCATGAGAGTTCAGCATCACTGGTATAAAATCTTTGCTTTGCTTAACAATGGATTTTAGATAGTAAGGGTAGGAGAATCAGGTGTAACAAAGATTAGACCAGTATAGTTTATGCAGAGGGAATTGTTATCCTGTAATTAGTACATGGAATCTATAACTCAGCAGTAGCCATAATTGTGCTTTGTGAAGGCATCCAAAATACATAATGTGTAAGATTCTCCCAGGTGATATTACTTTAAAAGGCAATAAAGGGTTATGAAAAGTGTCTGGGGTTTGGCACTGTTTACTAATGCTGGATTTTATGTAGTGAGTTAGGAAAAAAAAAACATGTGGTGAAGATGCAACCTCAGTTGAATTAGAAAACCAAAATTGAAGAGGTTATCAAGAGAGGTTTATACTTGATATCATTTGACAAAACTAGAATTCCTGAAAAGTGTCCGAGGAAAGATAGCAGGAGACCCATGCAGTTTGAGGATAATCACTACCAGAGTTAGACTACCAATAAGAGAAGCAGCTATAAGGAGGGATTGGCCTGAGACTACAAGTTCTCTGTGTTGCAAATGGCAGTCCTGAGAACTAGAGCTTGCTGTTCAAAGACCACCAAGATGGTGGAAAATTGTGAATAAATAGTTAACACTGAGCTTATTATACTGTTAGAATTTGGTTTTAATTTAATTATATTTTAACTGTGCATTTTTTCTTTTTTGTTTTAGAAATGTGACAATATTTATTTAATTATTATAAATGAGAATACTGATAGAATAATATAAAATTTCAATCTATCTACCACTTGGAAGAATTGAACTGTTTCTGTTTTGGTTAAAGTGAGGTACATCTAAGTTAACACACTCAAATGTCTGAATTGAATTGCATTTATAATATATTATTCTTAATTTTTAATACCAAAATACTTTTCTCACATTTTATTACTTTTTTCAAGATAGCTGCTTAGATAATGTTAATATGATTTGTAATGAATTATATTATTATGCTATTTCTGATATTTGGTAAAGCAAAGTATATGAAATATAATTTACTTCTGTATCCAAGAAGAAATGAGTTTTCAGTCATTCTTACCATTAGTCTGCAAAAACCAATTCTTAAGTTTATAAAATTTCAAACAATCAAACAATCTATTTCTTTTCCCCAATAAAACAACACAAACAGTTCAAAATTATGGTTTCCATATTCTGTCCCAAATGGGATGTCTTCATCAAACCCCTCTCTTCAAGGCTCAGAAGCAGAGAAAACTCTGAGACAACAGTGTCTTCCATGAACATATGAACTCACAGAGACTGTGGTAGCATGCACATGGTCTGCAAAGGTTCAAGCGAGACAGGGTCTCAGCACTACGAGGTAGAAAAAAACTCAAGCTTCTACCTCTTACCAAGAAACTACATGTAATTGATACCCGTCATTTTCTCCAGTGGAGTTTGACTGACTACATAGACCCCACTTCATGGTGGGCCCTATGTCTAGAAACTCAACACAAAATAAATTCAGTGATATTTTTGTTTTGCCATTTTTAGGCATCTCATTTTGCCATTTTTATGCATTGTTTCTCTTATTGGTACTTTGCTTGTATATTTTAAGTTCTGTTTTCACGTGTGTGTGTTTCTTTTTGTCATTTTTAGATTATGAATAATCATAAATTTTGTCCATATATCCCCTTGTTCAAACTCCCTTCCTTCTCCCACCCCTCCCAGTCACTCTCTCTTCTCCCCATCATTTTATCTCCTACCCAGCAAGGGCAGGAGGTCCCAAGGTGGTCAGCATCCATTCCAGGCAGATCCACTTTCCTCACTCCAACATCAAGACTGGGTCAGGTGTTCCTCTGGAGGGAATGGACTCCAAGGTGTCGGTCCAAGGTGTTTCAGATAAAGCTGTTCAGTGGTTGTAGTTTGCAGCTTGAACATGCTTTGTTTTTTGTTTAAAGTTCACTAATGAGTGAGTACATCCCCTGCTTATATTTCTAGGTTTGTGATACTTCAGTCAGGAGGGTATTCTCCTAATCCATCCATTTGCCTGCAAATTTTAGGATATCATTTTTTCTTCCTGTTGAGTAGTACTCTATTGTGTAGATGTACCACAGTTTGTCAATCCATTCTTCAGTTGAGGGGCATCTAGGTTGCTTCCAGGTTCTTGCTATTATGAATAATGCCACTATGAATATAGTTGAGCTAATTAATGCCTTTGGAGTGCAAATGTGCATCTTTAGGGTATAAACCCAGTAGTGGTATTATTGGATCCTTGGGAAGATTGATTACCAGATTTCTGAAAACTTGCCATACTCCATTCCAGTATGGCTGTACAAGCTTACACTCTCACCAACAATGGAGGAGCTTTCCCCTTGCTCAACATGCTGTCCAGCATAGGATGTCATCTGTTTTTAATCTTAGCCATTCTGACAGTGGTAAGGTGGTATTTCAAAGTTGTTTTGATTTGCATTTCTCTGATGGCTAAAGATGTTGAGCACTTTTTCAAGTGCTTTTCAGCCGTTTGTAATTCTTTTGATAAGAATTCCCTTTTTAGTTCTGAACCCCATTTTTTGATTGGGTAATTCAAGGTTTGGGGCTCTAGTTTCTTGAATTCTCTATATATTTTAGAGATCAGTCCTTTGTCACTTGTGGGGTTGGTGAAAATCATTTTCCATTCTGTAGGCTGTCCTTTTGTCCTATTGACAGTGTCCTTGGCTTTACAGAAGCTTCTCAGTTTCAGGAGGTCCCATTTATTGATTATTATTTTTAGTGTCTGTGCTACTGGTGTTATGTTTAGGAAGTGGTCACCTGTGCCAATGAATTGAAGGATATTTCCCACTTTTTTCTATCAGGTTCAGTGTGACTGAATTTATGCTGAGGTCTTTCATCCGCTTGGATATACATTTTGTGCAGGGTGATAGGATCCCATCCAGGACCACTTGCCAAGAGAACAACCCATAAAAAGCTGGGCTCTTCAACATCAATGACTATTTAAAAAATATCTACTGATTTTTCTATAGCACAACATTGCAAAAGCCTCTTTATTTTCCCTAATACAACTATGTTTGTATCAAGTTGACATTAGTAAATAAGCCCACATACTTTAACTCTTTGTCCGCCCCCGATTTCTCTCACCTAAATTTTTCTAGCATGAATAACAACTTGGGAGTCAGAAATTAAGTTAAAACATCTGACAAATCCAAAGAACAATAGAGACATAATCAGCTGATCATATTCTCTACATTTTCTGGAACCAAATGCACCAGAAATATCTCTCTGCTCCTGCTTATCTCTTTCTAATCTTCTCTATATCAGTTCTATAACAACTCTATGGCTAGACCAGGTCAGCTCATTGCTGACTTCATCCTTGATTCAAGGTGTCTTTGTTATCACAGTGGATTGTTTATGTGAATATTTTTCTACAATATTTCACTTTTTTGTTTAAATATAAAAATGTATTTTACTCTAACCTAGTAAAACTATATATAAAATAAGAATAATTATCAAATAAAAAGTACATTCACAATGTCTAGTTCATTAATAGTGGCAAACTCAAATACTTCATTATCTATTTACCTGCTGAGTCCAAAATTTTGTACCTAGTTTATGGTCCACTATAACTATGGAAAACTTACTATCTAATATTCAACCCCTTTAGAAATCCAAGGAGGATTTACATGATAAAGCATAAAGTGGAGAGGGATCAACTTCTAAAACTTGAAAATGATAAAGACACCTGGCTGCCTTGACAGTCATCCTAAGGTTTCTCTGTAATGTTGGGGCATCTGATTTATGCCTATAAGCCAAGGATATCTCTCAGTCATTTTTGTAAAGCAGGAATTTTGAAGGACTGTCCTACTTTGTTTTCTTCAAAGTTAGGCAGTGTCCTAATTTTTTGTCCTGCTCATCCAATTTAGATAGCATTTTGTCAGCAATCTATAAAAGAGCACTTTATTTGCCGAGTGGCTCACTTTTTTACAAATAAAAGCAACTTCTATATGAAGATATTTTGGTGATCCTCAGGCTCTTTATAAGTAAACTTGTACTTCTATCAACAATTGTGTTTTGATGTCATCAAAAGCCACATGTTATTAAAAAATTTAAAATGACATATTTTGTAGGACTCTGAAGTATTTGAAGACTATCTATTTGAAATATATCTGGCTGACCTTAAAAACATACCTAACATGATTACTACCTAACATGACTGCATGTTTTATTGTTATAGAAGAACAACTACTAATTTGTATTTCTTGGTTATCCTAAAACATCTTCAAGGACTAAAAATTTACATTAAATTTTTCAAAAAGCTGCGTAAGTACAATATTTTAAATAATAAAAAAACATGACTCATTCTTGAGGGAGGGGGGACAAAACTGGAATTGGTCGGGAGTGAAGACTGATCCAAGCATTATTGGGCCAGTGTGACCGTAGGACTGTCTGCTCCCTGCAAAGGGAGGGGATGGGGAGTTGCAGAGAAGAAAAATGATCAGATGTGGTGGGAGGGGGAAGAGACCTTCAATAAGGATATACAGGGATGGAAAAAAATTCAGAGAGAAAGCTGAACACAAAGAAAATATATGTGTAGCAATCTTATTTGCATTTCCACCCTTGATAAGCCATGCTTATGATTATTATCCTCTGTATAGTTATTGTTAACTCTTCCGCATTTTTAAATTCTTTTTACTGTTTTTTTGATAAATATAAAATAAAGAAGGAAAAAAAAACATGACACTGTATGACAAATATTACCTTAATTTATATCAAAATACATAAATATATTAAACAAAAATACAAATATCTATATGGTACAAAAATAACCTTAAATTTGTCTCAACATAGAAAACACATACTAATGTGAACTATTGAGACTAGTAGCTAATTTTTTAGTTTGAAAGTAGTTTTAGTTCTATATTTCTTTATCCTATCATTTCTATATCCCTAATTTTTCATAATGAGATTTGTGAGTCTACTTTTCATTGCTTAATTTTATCCCTGACCATGACCAATAACAATTTGTAATCAACACCCATAAATAATGATAATCTTCCACTAAATGAATATAACCCAACCACCTCCGGTCTTTGGGATGTAAGCTTTATGTTTTTAAAATTACATCTTCTTAGTGACTTGGGACAATAGTATTTTCAGGGTACCATGAAAAAATTATGATAAATATGAAGTCCTAAAAAAGCTAGCTATTGTACAGTCTTAGCTTGATGAGAAGGTATAAGGCCTATCTAAATTTCTGACTAGAAACTCTAAGAGGCTGAATCATGTTAGGAAACCACTTTAAAGTTTTTCTGAGGAACTTGTATCTTAAAGCTTATTTTTTTTTCCTTTGGTGTTTGTCAATTTACTGAAATTATCATAATTCAGGTTGATTATTATTGCTGGGCCCTGTTGCTGGATTGTAACAGTTTTGTGGTGGGACTAGTTTTTGTATGTAAATAATGTAACTGTTTTGGCTTATGACGAGCACCATAGCAATAGGAAGGAAATCAAAGTAGAGACAGGTAGAAGAAGGGTGGAGTCAGTCAGTCTCTATCTTCCCAAAGGAAGAACCATGTAAGAAATCCAGGTGAGCCACTGGTCGGGACACAAGGCAGATAGATTATTAGAAATGGGTGAAGTTAAGATAAAAGAGCTAGCTAATAATGTGCTAGAGACATAGGCCAAACAATATAAAATTAATATAAGCATTAAAATTATTTTTTGTGAAAAACTATCACGGGCTAGGTATAAGCTTGTAGCCCAAATAGGCCCTGAAATCTTTTGCAACAGATGGCATCCCTGGATAGGCAAAACACCCACATAAAGCCTAAAAAAATTAAAAAGCTTAAAAGACGTTCTACTCCACTAAAACAAAGACAAAAAGTGGCTCTCTAAATTACATATCTAAACTGATTTATGGTCCAGAGACAGCATGGTGTTCAGGCAAATATTTAAAAATGGCACATCTGCAGCACACACCTTAAACCTGTATGTCTCACAAAAGACTTGGCATTAGTATGATTGATTTAAGGTTTCTGCTAATATTGAACAACAACAACAACAAAAACAGAGGCAAAATATGCTCTTGATAACAGCATTTCTTAAGTCCGCTGTTTACTGACAGCGAACAGAGATGTAACAGATATCTTCACCACATTAAAGAGCCACCAAAAGGAGTGACGTCAGCAATCACAATGATACTAACATTTTAAAAAGCTCTTCTAGTTAAAAAATGATTGAAGATTCTCAATAAAACAAATTTAAATTCACAAAACCTCTAAACAAGATACAATGTATACAAAATGTACATAAGTTTCAAAAAATAAATGAAAGGCACTAAAAATATACAAAAATATAATACACTACATAAAGATAATAAATATACAAAAAATCTAAATTATAGTTATTGTGTTTTCTTTTAATTTTTTTAAGTTTAAATAAGATAACTACAAAAGACAATTAATTAGTAAGACATCTAAGTTATATAAATATATATATTTATTATGAATAAAGTCATATTTTTTAACCGTGTATATCCTTGTTAAGGTCTTTTCCCCTGCCATCCATTCTAGTCTATTTTTAAGGTACCTTAACTTTAAAATTTATTTATAAAAATATGTTACTTGAAAAATGAGGTTCTACTTTTGTCTCCACAGAAGATCAAAACCTATAGATTGGTTCCAGGCATGTGGTTTTATTTGCCAAGGCCACCTAAACATTCTCTAATAAAAAGATCAACTTCCAAAATGCCAATTATTTTAATTCATCCAGGCTCTAGAACCTTGTAAGATTCTCAATATTCCTTAGTCAAGAAAAAAATAAAAAAAACTATACCCAAATTCCCAAAATATTACTTATTAATATTTGTTTTCATTATAAATAATTAATAATCATAGACAATCTCTTTCAAAAAAGGGGGAAGGATAAGATATAGGAACTATTAAAATAGATAAATGAATTTTGGTTTATTGATACAAACTTAAGGTCAATTTTGTTATGCTATATATATTTTTCTGCTCTTGATTAAGGTATGATGCTTATGTAACTCATTTAAAATTATAATATGTATTTGAGAAATGCAGATTAATAGTCATCTATGATAACTAAACTTATAGTCATGTTAGTTAGGTTTTTATAGATATACAAAGACATGTTTCAATTAGATAGTTAGTCTTCAACACTTCAAAGTCATACAAAAATGACATTTAAAGTATTTTAAAAACTTAAACTTTTCTAGACAGTGGAACAGGACTATTTCTAGCAGCACCAATGTATTTCAAAAAAATGATGAGCATTAAAAATAATTCATGTAAAATTTACTTTGTGGCAACAGTTAGCCACTAGACAAAAAGCTGTTCTAATATTGACTGCTTGATAATAAGCTATATAAAGTAGACATATAGGTTCCATAAAAAAGCAACCTCTAAACTTTGGCAAAACAAGCCAAAATGTCCTTCAATTCCTACTTCACAAAAAAAAAAATTGCCAGGTATCCTTCAAGACACACACACACACACACATACACACACACACAAATGACTAACAGACTGTGCCAGATTTCCTACATCACTAAAAGATATGCCAGAAACTTTGGGCCTGTAAGCTAAAGATGATGCCCCAATGTTACAAAAAAAAAAAAAAAACTTTAGGTGACTCTACAGGCAGAAAAGTGTCAACTCTGTCATTTTCTAAACTTTAAAAGTTACTTGCACTTCCTGTTAATTTGAGTAATATTATATCCTTCTGTA
>PVIH01009278.1:15369-83812 GCA_004025045.1 Sigmodon hispidus | reverse complement strand
ACAGTAGGTAGGGAACTCCCAAATTCATGAGAATACACTCCCTTGTCAAGAGACTCACCAGGAGGGCTGTTTTCCTTATTCGGGATTGGTTGCCTTTTGCGTGCACCTAACCTCTCACTACGTTCAGTTTCTGACATGCTATCCTGGAAATAATGAAAGCAGAACCCTCCCAAGAGGAGGATCAGTAAGGCTCCCAAAACAGTTACCAAGGCCTCAACAGTACCTTCCCACGATGGTGACAAGTTCAAGCCAAAATCCAGAAAAGACATACCTCTCTGAACGTACCTGCCTGCAGTTCTGAATTCTCCTTTGGGTCAAGGGGTCTCCGATGATGCCAATGATGTTGAAATTTCCCTGGTTTTTGGCACCAGATGTCCCGCGCTACCGTCTCGCCAGCAAGAACGACGCGGCACACATAGGATCCTTCTGAAGAAAAGCTTTAATGCGTCTTGAGAGGGAGAGCATAAACTTACAAGATGGAGACTCCAAACAGCTAAAACCCGTCCCTTATATAGCAAACTGGCCCCTGCCTAGGACGTGTCAGACTCAGATTGGCTGTAGCTCCAATGGGTGAGGTGACACCACGGGAGAGGCAGAGCACAAGGAGTGAAAATTCCCCTTGCACCTGTGCAGTCTACATTAGAGTGCAGGATGTCGCCGCCATGTTGGAATGGCGGCAGTGAGTGCGGCTTCTCACACAGAGCATCAGCCTCACAGCATCTCAAGGTGAAACCCAGTAGCCATCTTTGGAGTCATGACCAAACTTGTTAGAAGTGTCCAAAATGATAAGACTAAACCTCAGCCAGTAAGAAATATACTAACCAATTAGAAACTGACCCTAAAACTCCCCTTAGCTGTACTTAGAAGGAACACATGTCTCTTTAGGGTATGTCAAATGTGAAGGGGTCCACATACATGTGGTATAATAAATGCTCTGTGCTCTTGCATACTATTTGAGTCTGAGGTTTTCTTTGAGCATTTTCTCAGACCTGGAAATGCAATCAGAGCATTCCTAAGTTGCTACCAGATACATGAGGCTTAGTATGTTTTGAGACATGTTTATGAATCTTTATTTTCTCTTGTAAATTTTCAACTTCCCACCTGAAGTCATGTTAGAGATCTCCTTTTTAGCATTGTCTTTTCGTGATTTTGATATTTACACAAGATATAACAAAATTTTAATTCAACTGGTATTATGATGAAGCAAGGATCTTTTGAAGATATAAATTCTTCATTGATTTCCACACAAGCTGCTAGTAACATGTTCTGGTGCCTTAGTTTCTGATTAATTATAGCTTCAACAATGTTTAACCACAGAGGAATATATTGACCATTAGGAGACATTGTAACCAAGACAAGGCTATAATGACCTTGGTTGTCTCACCTCAAACTTTCTGCCAACTTGGCTCCGTTTCAACTCTCTATTATTATTTATACAATTAACATAAGATATATTTGGCACGAATAATTTCAGATGACACCAATGTGTTAGCCAAGAGTAATCCTTTTTCCCCAATGTGTTTACTACAGTTCCCCATATGGTGTACAACCCTTGAGAATGAATTCCAGGTATGGTTTACTGCTCTGTTTTGAAAATCATAGACTTCATAACAGCCAAGCTCTTCTTAAAGTCCATTTGATGGTTTCCAGTGTCACTAAAAGGACACACTCAGTTGTAATATCCACAAGTCATTGCATAGTGATTATCAAACCCTTGGACCTCCCACTAGTTAATGACTTTTATCCCTCAAAAAATAAACAAACAGAAATAAACAAGCAAAAATTGATTAATGATTTTAAAGTAATATCTTTTATGTTACTAAAATAGCACAGCTACTCAGTTAATGAAGTGCAAGCTGACATACCAAATAGAAAATTGTTTCCTCGCAACTTATGCCCACCTAGCCATATGACATGAAAAAAATTAATCGGAAAGACAGGAGCCATGTACACTATGGCTCAGAGACATGACCAGACTATTTGAAGAATTCCAAGACACAATGAGAAGCAAAATTAGAAGTGCTAAATGCTTGGGGTGCTACTGTGAACACGGGAAAAGAGAGCCTTCTCCTCATGTGTTTGCTCCCTCCAGGGTGCAGGGCAGCATCCCGTCTTCAAAATCAATCTTCTTCTTTGTTTACTCTCAGGCATTTCAATATTGCATTTGACATGCACCTTTCTTTCCCCAGTCTGGAAAAGTAAACTTGGCAGGAAAGCCACAAAAATATTACAATAGGTTCTTTAGTACAGAATTGCTTTGCTTACTTGAAGTAGTCTTAATTGCTTTTTATTGAACACAGACAGTTTCAGTCTTATTTCTACCTGTCTGAAAGAAATAAACAGTAAGACTATGTATATATATGTATATATGTATGTTTGATTTTCAATTATGAATTGAAAATTAAATAACTTAATTTTTCTGTATTGAATTTCTTTTATTGTAATAACTACCAAATTGACTAGCATTTTACACTTTATTAGTTTTGACAACTGACTATCTTCTAAAAATACTTTAGTCTTGTCTAAGTTTATTCTGTTACTATATTGCTTATGTATCATTTTTGTTTTCTGGAATGACTTAAGCGAAATCATAGAGTATTCAGTTATCAAAATTATGTTGCTTTACTACTATATCAAGTTGCAGAGAAGGACTTAAAGTAACCTTGCTTGTGTTTCATAAGATGCTTACTCTATATAATAAGCCCAAATTTTTAAAGAATAAAACATATCAGTAAGATTATCCAAAAGTTGTGACCAAGTAAAACTTTAAATCAGGGTAATAGATGACATGGTCTATTATAGCCGAGGTCAAGTGTACCTACCTAGTTTTTAATCAATCTATAGTGTTAAAAATACATTCTTTATTTCTCTCAAAGAGGGGGAGATGAGAAATAAAGCATTCTTGAGGCAAATCTGCTAATTAAAAGTACAGAAACAACTGAATGTTTATTGTACATACTCATGAATGTTAAATAAGAAGGCACATTAGGAAGTCTGAGAGGTATTTGTATGCACAATGGAGTATCATGCTATATCAGGAGCACTATTTCTTTAATGAGTAATAAAGATAATGAAATTCTCTTATATGCATGCATTATATTAGAGTAATATAAATGATCTTTCTCCATGTAATTTAAAGGCTTGGTACTAAATAGACTATGACCATATATTTAATCAATGGGCTAACTTGTTTTAATCATTTGCCTATGTGCCACCATTATTTATTTATTTATTTATTTTTTTTATGAATAAAGTCACATTTTTTATCCATGTATATCCTTGTTCAAGCTCCCTTCCCCCTCTCACCCCTTCCAGTGTGGTTTACTTTTGCTTGCATATAAATGATAGAATCTACAGCAATTTATTTTTTGAGCTTTAAATATATACTATGATTAATCCTCAGTATTTACATATATTATTGTATTCAATGTACCTAACAAGGTTATGAGGTAGCCACCCACCAGAGCTAATACATATTTTCAGACTAAATGTGTGAGAAATTGAGTGCCATAATAGTTTTTCTAAGACCAGAAAATTAGTAGATTGAACAAACAGGACTTGAACTTGTGGTGACTAAATTGAAAGGACAAATGTTATATCATCATCATGTGTTATAACATATTGAGAATTTGGCAATCCATTTTTTATGAATCATAATGTCTTTCATTTAAATTACAAAAACCTACAATAACTGCTAGGTTGGATTGTGTATCAGGTGCTCTATATTTCTGTGATTACTGACAGTAATGTAAGATAGAAAGATCATTCTCGTTTATGTTTTTTGTCCATCATGGCAGGGAAGGCCTGGAGCAGCATCAATGTGGTAATGTGTTGTAGAGGTGATTAGTATCATGGTGGATCAAGAAGCAAGAAGAGCAGAAAAAAATAGGTGTGGTAACAATTTCACAACCAAATATACTTCCAATACCTTGGCTAATTTTCTGAAGGCTCTACAACTTCCAATAATGAGTGCTATTATGTAGAACTAAGTGTTAAAAAAAGAAACCACAAAGAGAAGATTTGGCATTCAGACCAAACACATGTAAAGAAGAGCAAATCCACAGTAGAAGAGGATAAGTATTTACCTGAGGACAAGGTCAAATCAGGCATTTGTTGGTGCATTGCTCTGGATGGCTCTAATCAAGTAATTATGGCTGATTGTCTTTATGATTTCTAGGTGGTGATCTTTACTCAAACATTCAAGAGATATCAGCCATCTCCTTCATATTCTCAGAGAATGAGTGGAGCAGAATACAATAATGAGAATCACTTATCTATTGTCTTAAATATTGTGTATCACACTCTCATTCCTACATCTCTTATCTACAAATTAGTCAATATCCACCGGTATCTTAAAGCTGGAAAATATACTTTATTCTGTATGCTGGTAGAATGAGTGGGACAAATATTATATTGATATCAGAATACAAAATGTTCAACTTTTGTCATATACATGAAAAAATAAACTGAAAAATAAATGAATAAAATTATTTTTTATGCTAGTAGTATTCATACTTGCTACAGATTATTACATCCAAATAAGTTGTTATTATAAAAATAATTGTGAAAGGAATTGTAAGATCATACACTTAACTTAAAAGTAATAAAATACAAGTTGTTTTCATTTTCATAAATGTATTTTCTTTCTCCAAGAGAAGTAATAAAAAATGTATTGAACTAGACATTGGATATATTTTAAAACAAAAATACTCACAAAGTAAATTGGTTTTGTTCATAAATTCTAAATCAGTTTTAGGTAATCATATATTGAACACAACTTTTCTGGTGAAGTTTAGCTTAGAACTATTTGTTAAGATAAAATATCTTTGAAAAGGAGAAGAAAGCAAATTTAGGCTAAGAATGAACCAAAGCATTGATTCATATTTTTCCAAAGATTTGGTGAAAACATAAAAATCCTATAGCAATTATTATTGCCTAACAAAATCATGTACTATTGACCTGAAATGTCTGTGCTTCTGTGACCTGCCATGTGCAGTCTTCAACTGCAGTCATCTTGGACAGGGACCGCCTGTTTAAGACCATCTTTATTACTGAAGTGCTGTTCACCAAAAATTTCAACTTTCCCTTTTCTTCCCCAGGCTCTTGTTGCCTTTTTATATGGTGGATTCTCATCAGTCATTTGAGAAGTGACATTTATTTGTTACTTCCAGTCTGGAACAATAAATATCTCAGGCCAGTACCTCCAATGCTATCTCTCTTCTAGAATGACATGCAGACACATATAAACTCAAGCTTGTAATCTAAATATCTGAATGAGCAATGATCAAGGACTTTGTCTGATCCATGAGAGATAAAAAAAAAAAGAATGCATTTACAATTCACATAAGGGGCTTGCTTCTTTTTATTACAATTGCATAACTTATGTCATCCTATCTTTTTATTGACAATAGAATCATTATTGATAGATGTAACCAGATAAAATAATATGCCCATATTTGCATGGATTATATCTTGTCTCCATTCCCTCATGACTTTGGCTAACCAACAAAAGGAATTCACAGGTACCACAGTTGGCTAAGAACCAAAACCCATCTCTACCAGGTACCTCAAAGATACTACTTTTAGCTAGGACCCAGTCCTTCCCCACCAACTCATTAAACCACTCACTAACAGATACTCTACAACTGCCATATGTGGATAGTAAACAGATTGGAGCAATAATAACTAAAGAAGTGAATGTCCATTTATAAAATGTGAGACCAGAAATCAACATCAAGAAACACCTCAGAGGTCATAACTCCAGAATCCTAGATCCCAGTGCAAAAATACAACTAGGAACAACTAAGATTATATGCTTCTTTCAGAAACAACTGTGCTTATAATTTAAGGCCTTGAGAGAAGCAAAATAGGTCAAGTACAATACAAGGACTTCCTAACAGATTATCAGTAAATGACTCAATGAAGACCATGAGAACACAAACAATTAATGAAGAAATAGAATTGCTAAATACATGTCAAACAGAAATAAGCTTCAAATGAAGAGCTCAATTCTTCAGGAGTCAAAAATCAGGAGTAAGTAAGCCTCATTAAAACAAAAGAAATAAATTCTGACCTTAAAGACAAAATAGTTAAAATGGATAGCTTATTCAAAGTAAATATTAAATCAAAGAAAATCCAGTCACAAAATATCTAAGAAATCTGAGAGTCCATGGAAAAAATAAACATAAATAATAAATCTAGAGGAAGAAGAAAAATCCAGGAAAATGGCTTAAAAATATTTATAACAAAATCATAGAAGACATACTTCCAAATATAAAGAGATACCTACCACAACTGACTAAGAAAAATATTCTATTGCTTAAAATATTTTTTAAAAATTTATGCTCGGGGCTGGAGAGATGGCTCAGCGGTTGGGAGCGCTGTCTGCTCTTCCAGAGGACCTGGGTTTGATTCTCAGCACCCACATGGCAGCTAACAACTGTCTGTAGTTCCAGTTCCAGGCAAACACCAAGGCAAATAAATAAATAAATAAATAAAGTTTAAAAAAAATTTATGCTCATCAATCTGGCTCTACAGAAGGCACTAGAAAGAAAAATTTTATCTGAAGGGTGGTTAACTATACCCACAAAGGATACAATAAATAAATAATTTAAGAAGAGTTAAAGATTGGGAAAAACATACCACCACAAAAAGTAATTTAAGAGATTAACATAATGGTATAAGAAACAGGATCTACATTCTCTGAATCCCAGAAACATACACCACCTTCAATTTCAGATATATTACCTCAAGGTATAAAGATGGGTAAAGATGTTCCAAGCAAATGGAACCCAGCAGGTATAGCTATTTTTTATTATCTGGCAAAAATAGTATTCAAACCAAAACTAAACTGAAGACATAATATAAGAGATATAATCATCAAAGAAAAAGCCACTGAAAAGTTATAGTAATTCTTAACATCTATTACATCAAGCATGAGGACACTCAAGTTTGTAAAAAAAAAAATGCTATACAACTGAAATCACATATTGACCCTCTTGTAGTGATAATGGATGGCTTCCAAGCCCAATTATTGGAAATAGACATATTATTCAGACAAAAACTAAACACAGAATCATTGGAGTTAAATACATCATTAATAAATGGTTCTATTAGATATTTACAAAGCATTTTACCAAAATATTTTCTTCTCAACCTCTCATGGAATTTCTCCAAAATTAACCATATACTAGAAAATGCCATGTATCCTATCTGACTGCCCTTGGTTAAATCTGGATGTCAACAACAATAGAAATTTCAGAAAGTAGATATTTATGGAAATTGATCAACTCACTACTATGTGAAAATTGAGTCAAGATAAAAATCAATGAGCTTAAATGGGGATATTCCCTTATTTTTTAGAATAAAAGGAAAATATAACATTCTAAGATTAATGAAACACAATGAAGGCAAGTACATAGCATTTAATGCCTACATAACAAAAATGGAAAGATTTCATCAGTAACTTAACAACACATTTGAAGGCTCTAGAAAAACAAGACGAGACCGGAAAATAGTAGATGGGAAGAAATAAACCCAGAACCCAATCAATAAAATAGAAACAAACAAACTCATGAGAAACTGGTGTAACTCTTCATCTTAACTGTACAGCAGCACTAACCCAGGACTGTGCATAGTGCTCCCCAGGGGAGACACACCCTTACTAGTCAAAAATAAAAGATCAGTTATCTCTTTGTGGTGACTAATCTTCTAAAATAAAGTAGCATGTTCAACTGCTGATGTTTCTAGTTTTCTGGATTCCTGATGAGGACAGAAGAAAGTGAGAAGGAAGGATGGATAGGGATGATGAGCCCACCTGTTCTATCCATGTATGAGACAGCAAATATTATCATTAGAATGGGGTCTATGATATTTATATCTGGGATAGAAGAGAAATAGTGCTATAATGAATCTTATGATACAAATTAATAAATAAGGATATATTTTATGACTAGAAGCCCTTTAAAGCTTTCAACTAACTTGTTTTGTTGAAATGGGAGTTGTGCATTAAAAATATGTTCAAATAAACATATGTTGAAATAAATATTAGCAAATTGTTAAAAAAACAAACTCAAATAATATAAAGAGTTAATGAAATGGAGAGCTAGTTCCTTGAGAATATCAACAGAATCAGCAGACTTTTAGCCAAACTATTTAAAAGAGTATGAAATATATAAAAATCAATAAAATTAGAAATGAAAAGAGAAACATTTCATGAGACTCTGAGGAAATTCAGAGACTCATAAAGATATACATTAAAAATCTGAATTTTATCAAACCAGAAAACCCCAAAGACATAAATGGAGTTCCTGATATATACAACAAATCAAGTTATGTCTAGAAAAAAATAACAGCTTAAACAGAATAATACTACCTATTGAAAAAGAGGCAGAAATTAAGAAATCACCTCCCCTAAGAAAAAGGATCCCATGCCAAATAGATTCAGCACAAAATTCTTCAAGCCCCTCAAAGAAGAACTAACATATTAGCAGTCTTCAAATTACTCTGGAAAATAGAAACTGGTAGAACATTTTCAAATTATTTTTATGAAGTCACAATTACTTTTATACCAAAACCCTACAAAGTCTCATGAAAACTAAAGACCAATAACATTTAATAACATAAATGAAAGAGTTTTCAATTAGATACTTGCAAAACATAATCAACTTTCTTCATCTAAGAGATGAAAATCAATAGAAACAATTTACTTAATAAACAGACTAAAGACACAAACCCAAACCAAAACAAACAACAACCAATGCATCTTATTATATTCAGACAAGGCCTTTGACAAAATTTGAGATCCCCTTATGAGAAAAAATTTGGAAAGACTGGAGTTCTGAGTGATACAGCTTAGCACAATAAAAGAAACTATGCTCTAAACTACACCCAAAATGATTCTAAGAGGAAAAAAACAGAAATAATCTCTCCTGAAATCAAGAACAATATGAGGATGTTTATTTTTTCCCTACTTATTAGTATAGAACTCTAAGTTTTACCTAAAGCGATCTGATGACTGAAGAAAATCAAGGAACTACAAGTAGGAAAGATGTTAAAATACCTTTATTTGCAAATGACATCATTTTATAAATGGAAGACTCCAAAGAACCCACCAGAAAATGGCCTATAAGCAAAGTAGCAAAATACAAAATTTTGAAATTCCAAAATCAATAACTTTTCTATATATAAATGACAGACTGAAAAAGAAATCAGTTAAATAGTAGTTTTCAAAACAAACTAAAAAAATATAATAATTAGATGGCATAGGCTCTGTCTGTTAAAAAAAAAAAATGTGGCTTCTTGGTGATTTTCTATGTTCTTGTTTCCTCAGATCCAATAACCTAGTCTCATCACTAGCTCTTTACCAAAAAAAAAAAAAAAACCAAAAAACCAGTGACAGCCTTCCTTGTTTCCCTTGCTTTCCCATCCGAAGTCCATACCACAGATCTCCTTCTAATTCCCCCCTCCACTTTTTGCTGAATCCCAGCCCCAAATCTTTCAGTAGCCCTACTAACCCAGGGGCTATGCCTGCCTGGGTAACTATAGGCCAACAGTGGACTCCCATCTCTCCTGCTGTTCTAGCTCCAATGCTTCTTATGGTCATTACCAGCTTCTTAACAAAAACACCTGTTGTGGTTTCCCTTTCTTCTCTAACCAAATCCCCAGTGAATCACAAAGATCTCCTCTAACCTTCCTTTCCCCTACTCCTCCTAGTATCCCTGCCTCCAACACTCAGTAGCATTCACTGGGAAGACATCAGATGAACAGGCAAGGAAGGCAAATGAAGATCTTCATCACTTCCTTCTCCCTTCCAAATTCAGTCCCCCAGTCTCATCCCTAGCACTGCAACAGAACACCAACCTTAGCCTTTTTTCCTCAATGCTCACATCTGTCAATCTCACAGACCTAACGCTCCTAGCATATAACTTCCCACTTACTGCTTTATTTCAACTTTAGCTACAGCAGGTACTTTCTACTAACCTAAAATCCACTCCTGACAAGAAAGTAAGACGACTACCTCTTCCTTTCTGTTTCCCTAAATCCATCTGCCAGTCTCTTCTCCAGTTCTGTAGCAGACCCTCTGTCATCACCTCTCTTCAATGTCTCTGCCATTTCAAGGAGATTAAATAGGCAGATTCTGGTTGAACAATCTGCTTTCCTCTCTCCTGTGAACTCATTCAGACTCCTAGCCTATCATCATTCCTAAATTTCATCTCCTAATAACTAAAAATGCATTTTATTTGGAAACCCCCAATGGCCACAGCTTTCATATCAAATTTCCTAAAGGCAATAACACAGGTATCACATTCCTGAAAAGTTCAAAGAAACCAAGGAACACAACTCCCTCTTGACCAACAAAAACAAATCCAGGAATTAGTACTTAGATCAGTAATCATCCAAATCTTAGATGCCTGGATGCCATTGGAAAAACACAATCAATAATAGCCAAGGCAACATTCTAACATAGTTCAAGCAAAAAATAAAAATATAAAAAAAGAAAGAAACCTTTTATGCTTGGAGTACTGAGTTCCTTAAAGAAGAAATAAACAAACCATTTGAAGAAATCTAAAGAAACATTGAAAGAAAATTAATAAAACTGTTTAAGATCTAAAAATATAAACAGGATCAATAAAGAAAACCCAAACTGAAGTAATTCTGGAAAAGAAAATAACAGGAATTTGAAGAGAAACTGTGAAGGCAAAATCTACAAAATACAAGAGATGGAAGATAGAAGTAATTATAGAAAAAAAATGAATACATTGGTCAAAATGTTAAATAATAATAATTATTATTATTCTGACATAATACATCCATGAAATCTGGGACATTATGAAAAGATCAAACCTAAGAGTAAGAGAAATAAAGGAAAGATAACACTGCCAGCTTGAAGGCCCAGAAAATATTTTCAACAAAAAAATCCCTAACATAAAGAAAGGGATGCCTATCAAACTATACAAAATGCAAATAGATTAGACCAAAGAGGCAGTGTCAATGCCATATAATGATCAAAATAATAAACATACAGACAAAAAAGAATGTTAAAACTACAAAAGAAAAAGACTAAGTAACATATAAAGATAAACCTGTTAGAATTACATTGGAGTTGTCAATGGAGATTCTAAAATTCAGAAGAGCCTGATAAAATGAGCTTGACTCTAACAGACTATAGATTCAGGCAAGACTATGATTTCCAGTAATACTTTAAATCATCATAGATGGAGAAAATAAGATATTCTATGATAAAATCAAATTTTAACAAAATTTATATAGAAATCTAGCATTAGAAAAGGTGCTACAAGGCAAACTGCAAACTAAGGAGTTTAACTACATCCATGAAAACACAGAGAATAAATAAACTCACTAGCAAAAATTAGAAGAAGAAATAGACATAGGGATGTGCACACACACACACACACACACACACACACACCACATTCACACACCACCACAAACACAAGAAAATATCAAGTATAAATAATCACTGATCCTAATATCAAGACTGGGCTAGGTGTTTGGACTTGCCTGGAGTAGATGCTAAACTAAGCCATCATGGGACTTTGGGACCTCCTGCCCTTGCTGGGGAGGAGATAAGAGATGGGGAGAAGACAGACTAACTGGGAGGGACGAGAGGGATAAGGGAGTTTGAACTGGGGTGGGAGGGGGAATACATGGATTAAAAATGAGACTTTACTCAAAAATAAATAAAAAAACCAAAAACCCCAACACCACCCAAAATAATCATTGATTATTGAACACTTGATATCAATAAACTCAATTTCCCAATAAAAAATAACATACTAACAAAACGGATGTGAAGATAGTACCAACCATGCAGATTCATCCAAGAAACACCACTCAGAATCAAGGACATATTATCTCAGGGTAAAGTGCAGAAAACAATATTCTGAGCAAATGGACATATAAAGGAATCGGGTTTAGCCATTTTAATACCTAACAAAATAGACTTAATCCAAAACTTGTCACAAACAATTGAAAAAATACTGCATACTTATCAAAGAAAAAAATCTGCAAAATGACATTTCAACTCTTAATATCTGTACTCATAGACAATCGTTCTAAGGTTTGGAAAAGAAAAATTACAGCAGCTTAAATCTTGTGTTGCCTCTTCCTCTCACACTAAAAGTGGGAGACTTCAATACTTCACTTTCACCAATAAGCAGGTCATCTAGAAAAAAACTAAACATAGATATACTGGAGTTAGTAGACATTATAAACCAAATAGACCTAGTAATTTTTCTATAGACCATTTCACCCAAACACAAAAGAATATCGCTTTTTTTTTCAACATCTTAGAACATTCTCCAAAATTGAGCACATATTCAGACTCAAAGTAAGTCTCAACAGATAAAAGTAAATTGAAATAATTCCTCACATCCTATCATATGACCTTGTAGTAAATCTGAATGGCAACCACAATAGAAACAACAGAAAGCAAAGAGACTATAGAAACTGAGCAACTCTCTGTTAAATAAAAAATGGATCAAGGCAGAAAGAAAGAAAGAAACTGATGACATTCTAGAAATCAATGAAAATGAACACATAGCACACTCAAATTATGGAACAAAATGAAAGGAGTTTTAAGAGGAAAGTTAGTATCACTTTTTGCCTACATTAAGCAAACAAAAAAACAAGCAAAAAACCAAAGAGATCTCATGTTAGCAACTTAACAGCACATTGAAAGCTCTAGAACAAACAAACAATCAAAAACCCAAAACAATTACACCTAGAATAGATGGTTAAGAATAATCAAACTAGGAGCTCAAATCAGTAAAATAGAGATAAAGAGAACAATAAAAGAAATCAATGAAACAAGGAGTTGGTCCTTTGAGAAAATTAACAAGATAGACAAACCTTTATTCACACTAACTAAAAGAAAGAGAAAGCATATCCAAATTAACAAAATCAAAAATAAAAGGAGGCATAACAAAAGACTCTGAGGAACTCCAGTAAATCTTAAGGACATAATATAAAATCATGTATTCCACAAAACTGGAAAATATAAAATAAATGGATAATTTTCTTCATAGGTACCACTAAACAAATTTAAATCAAGCTAAGATTAACAATTGATATAGTCCTATAACCCTTAGTAAAAAAGTAACAGTTATTAAAAATCTTCCAACACAAAAAGCCCTGTTAGATGATTTATTACATAATTCTACCTGAACTTCAAAGAAGCATTAACACCAAAACTCCTCAAATTATTGCACAAAATAGAAGCATAATGAACATCAGGAATGAGGTACAGCTATCCACTCTCTTCATAGCTATTCAACATGGAGGTTGAGGTCTTGTCTAGAGCATTAAGACAACTGAATGAGATCATGGGCATACAAATTGTAAAGGAATGAAGTATTTTTATTTGCCGAGGATATGATGGGCATTCATAAGTGATCCTAAAAATTCAACTGGAAAATTTCTGCAGCTGATAAACTCAGCAAAGTAGCAGTTGAGTAAAGCTTAATACACACACGCACACAAATTTTCCTATATACAAATAACAAAAAAGACTGAGAAAGAAATTATGAAAACAATATCAACAAATAATATAAACTATTGGGTGACTCTAAACAAGCAAGTGAAAACTGGTATGATTAAAACCTTTAAGATATTAAATAAAGAAATTGAAAAGGACATCAGAATATGAAAAGATTTTCAATTCTCATAGATCAATAGTATTAATATAAAAAGGTCTTTCTGCCATAAATAATCTATAGAGTTAATATAATCCTAATTTCAACATAATCCTTTATAGGCTTTGAAAGGACAATTCTCAATTTCATATGGGAAAACAACAACAAACAAGAAAACAAACAAACAAAAACAGGATTGCTAAAATAATCCTCAACAGCAAAGAACAGTAGGAGCTCTCACATTCCTGATTCAAATTGTAACAGAGAGCTATAATAATAAAAACCACCTAGTATTACTATAAAAATGGACACATTTATCAATGGAGTTGAATTTCCAGATATAAATTCATATATCTATGGACACCTGATATTTTATAAAGAACTTTTAAATACACATTGGAAAAACAATACATGTCAACAAATGATCTTGGTCAACCTAAATGTCTGTATATATATATACAGACATTTAGGTTATATATATATATACATACACACACACACACACACACACAAATTCACCTATGTATCCCACTTGACAAAACTCAACTGCCAGTGAATCAGAGACCTCAACATAAAATTAAATACACTGAACCTGATAGAAGAAAAAGTGAGTAATAGACTTCAGCTCACTGGTACAAGAAAAAAAGACATCATGAACAGAACACTGATGCCATAGGCTCTGAGATCAACAGTAAATGGGACCTCAAGAAACTAAAAAGCTTTTGCAAAGCAATGAATACATCATTTGGACAAAGCAACAGCTGACAGAATGGGAAAGGATTTTTTCCAACCCCAGAAATCTGGTATGATGATATCTCTAGATCTTTAATTATTCAAGATTATATTAGCTATCCTGTTTTGTTTTATTTTAGCCTTTGTGTGTTTGCATATGCATGCACGTATGCATGTGTGCTTCAATCTGAAGCTTAAAATTGTCCTTTCAAGTCTGTGAAGAATAATGTTGAAAATCTGATGGGGACACCACTGAACATGTACATTGCTTTTGTTAATACTTTCTCACAGTACCAGTTCTACCAATCTATGATCATGAGCTCTTTTGGGACCTCCTTCTATTTCTTCCATTAGTGACTTAAAGTTTTATTATATGAATTACAATTGCTTCAGTATAGTTAACTCATATTTCTTGGTTCATTAAAGATCTATAGTAATAAAAATCTGTATGATAATGGCATAAGACGCATTGATCTTAAGTCTTTAATGACCTCGAGGTGTATTATTAACTCTGGCAATGAGTTCCAATGAAATTTTTAGTGTATTAGAATGTAAGAAAGTTTCATCATAATGCATCTCCATACTAAACTATCATGGAAATGCAAATTTAAAGTTCTTTGAGATTTGGACCAACTTGATACCACATGTATACAAGAAAGGAAAACAATTATTCATTGCTGATTAGAGTGCAAACTGATTTTGACTCTGTGGAAATTTATGTGATGGTTCCTTGAAAAGTTGAAAAATTATCTACCACAAGATCTAGCTATATCTTGGGCATACATCCAAGAGACTCTATATCTTACTACAGAGTTTCTTATTCATCACTGTTCATTTTTGCTCTATTAATAATAGCCAAGAATTGAAAATAGCTCACATATCTATCAAACTGATGAATAGATAATTAAAATATGGTACATTTATACAATGAAATATTACTCACCTGCTAAGAAAAATGAAATTCATAGGAAATTGATGGAAGTAGAAATATATATCCCAAGGGAGAGAGCCTAACCCCCAAAGACAAATGTTACATGTTTTCTCTTACATGTGAGTGTAAGCTTTTAAGCTTTAGACGTGTGTGTATGTTTCTCTATCTCTCTCTGTGTAGCGTGTGTGTGTTTGTCGGGGTGCGCATGTATGTGTTTCATTAGGCAAACAACAGATTTTAGGTAGCCAGTAAGCAACAAGTGGGGAAAATGATTTTATTAAAAGAAATGGAAATAACATATAATCTTACTTGGAGATAAAACAGAAACAACAATAGAAGGATTAAGGTGGGAAAAGATGGGTAAGCAGAGTAAAAGAAGGTGTTTGGGCAGAGATAAGGAATATTAAAGGCTTTCTAAAGAGCCATTTGAAAATCTACTACTATAGAAACTTTCTAAAATACATACATATACACAAGGATTTTATTTAGAATCATTAAACAATGAAGATAAGAATGATCTAACTAGATATATTATATCATAAAGTAAAATCTCCAATGCCAGGAATATGTTATATGTTGTAGAATCATTAGCCAGAGTTTCCATAAGCAACCCTCAAGCAGCACAAGCTATTTATCCAAGGCTATTGGTTATCTTTCACAACCTGATGGGAAGACACTATTGCTGAAGACACCACTTATTTATGTCATCAGATAGAGAAATTGAGGAGTGCCCAACTAGAAGCTTCACCTTTACTGAATAATATCCATTGTTTGGGCAGGTACTTCCTATTGTTTACCAGTAGAGAAAATTATCAGTCTCATGATCTGTGACCTAAAACAGGGACCTTTCTGTAAAATATACAGGTACAATAGTGGCACAAATGATGTGGAGTTATCAATCACTTTTTAATTCAATACAATGCTTATTCCATGAAATGGAATCCATCCCTGACTCTGATAAAGTGTCCAACAACATGAGACTACAGAGGTCATTTGTCCTAGAGAATAACATACTACTGTTGTTCTAGTAAAGTAACAGAGCAATAATAAGATTCATGGTGATATATTTCCATATCTACAGATCAGTGCATTGCACGACCCTCATCAAATAAGCATCTTCTTTCAGCAAATGGTCATAAAAAAGAGACCCACAAGTAGACAATGTGTTGAGAGTGAGAAACTTTGGATGACTAAGACCTACATGGGATGTCTTTATCAACCTCCTCAACTCAAATTTCTAGCATATATGCAGAATTGAAAGGAAAAAGAATGTAAGAGTCACAGGTGATAGATGACTCCCAAAAAAGGTAATCTTCCAGGTACAAAGTGGCTGATACACTTATGAACTGAGTAAGATACAAGACAATGACAGCATAATTAAGACCTATTCATGTCAGGCCAGACAAAATTCCATCACTGAGAATGGGAAATGGGTATAAATCTCACCCTAACCAGGATGTTATTTGGGATTGATATCTGCTTTAAATGGGAAATTTAGTATTCTCCAGTGTCAATATACTGAGTTTACCTGTCAAAGTCCAAACTAGGCCCCATGCCCAGGAATACTTGGACAACAGAAAGTGGATTTTATTTTTGTTTTGTTTCAGTATTTTGTTTGTATTATTGCGAGTTTTGTTCATATTTTGTTTTGCTTTGAATTTTAATCTTATTAAGAGAGATGGAGGAAAAACATGAAGTTGGGTGTATAGGAAGAATCTGAGATGAGGTGGGTATGGAAAAAATATAACTTAAATATAATTATGAAAAACAGTTTAAAAACTGCTGAAGATGAAAACATCTTAGGGGTGCTGGGGCTGTACATATAGTTTATTTTGTATAGTTATTGCTCAAAAGTGTGAAAATTTAAGTTTGAATCAACAGCATCTATGTAGGGCAATGTGTCTGATGCCTGTAATTCCAGTGCTAAGAAGGCAGACAGAACTCTGGAATTGCTAGCCATTCTAGCCAAACTGGAGAGCTCTAAGTTTATAGTGAGAAATCTTGTCTCAAAAACTAAAGTAAAAAGCAACTTAGGAAGACAATATTGACCCTCAGATTCCATGGATGTGCATACACGCTCATGTGTGCACACATTCACACTTACCTACAGAAAAATATAGTATTATGTATGTACACATACAGCAAACATATAGAAATACATCATTTTCTTGGCAGCAAATAATGTGAGGACTAATTAGAGATATGAGAAATCAAACCTACAAGCTGGTTGAACTCCCATCACAATTTTTCTGGCTGGTTTCTGTGAAGCAAGACAGAGAGAATTTTGCCCTTCTTTAAATTCTATCCCTGTGTATTGCTGGTGCTGATCACTTGTCAAGTAATCCCATTTAGTTTTCTGAGCTTTCATGTTGTCCTCAGGTGCTTTTTATAACATATATTGTACATTTATTTTTATTGCACTTATTTCTATTTCTTAAGTAGACTTAGGCATTTATACGCTGGTTCTCTATCCAGCATATTTTTAAATTGTTTTTCATTATATAACAAAATATCAAAATGTATTAGAGACAATTTAGTTAGGAAAGTCAGTTTTTCTCTGTATTTAAACATGAGATACACTATTTTCTCTCTGTCATCTGACATTCTTTCCTGTTTCTAACATTTGTGGCAATGAGATCCAGAAATTGTGTTTTTCTCAAATGTATAAACAAAGACAAACAGCAACAAACTTCAAATCATTTATTTCATCTCAATAACTTACCAATAAAACAAACATTCTCTTTTGTAAATAAAGCCAGATGGTCATTATGTCTAAATGAAAACACAAAGGCTGACTCTATTTTGGATTTCATCACTGACTTGGGTATTTTTGAGAAAAATTTTATAAATTCCCAGAGCCTTTTTTGTCTTTAACATGACATAAAATAACATTTCAAGAATAGATGTTTTACCATATGTTTTTTGTGCCAGAGAATAAAGAAGAGATAAATAATTACTTTATTTTGAGCATGAAAAACAAGTCTTAAACATAAAACTAGTGTCACTAATAAAAGAAAATACAATTCCAACTTCAGGCTAAATATTTTAAGTATTTAATCTTTTCAATAACAATCATTAATTTTTTCCAGTAAATTAAATCACCTATAGGTAAATGTGACATGGAAAAGAGAATAATTATTTGAACAATAATTCTGAAAATGACTGTTAATTTGTTTGGAAGTTAGGCCAATTGAAAATGTAAGCATTATAATAACAACAAGAAAATAGTTACTATAAAAAAGGAAATAAGTGATAAAATTTTTCAAGAATTTATCTTAAGAATTTAAGAAACTAACACAATCTAGATTTTCATGCCTATAATTCAATGACAGAGGAGGTGAGTGAAACTTCTCTGTTAGCAGTCTTAGCCCAATTAAAAAGGGAAAATTTGTTTATCTAAATAAGATACTATGCAATTAAATAATATATCAACTAAGTTATTTGAAATAAGTAGAGTAAATTAATCAAAACTATAGATAGATAGTAGTTAGATGTACAGAAGTATGGGAATTTATTATTTATGGATGTATGTCTCAGCATGCCTATATACTGTAGTGCAATATTGGAAGTTAGAGGAAAACTTAGGGATGTAGATTCCCTGCAAGTTTATAGGACCTGGAAATTAGGCTAAGGAAATCAGCCTTGGAGGCAAACAACTTTTTGTGCTGAGCCATCTCAGTGACTTATAGTAGAAACATTAATTAGGAAATATTTTGTGACAAAATCTCAATTTATCTGATTTATATATATAATGTTTAATTTAATTAAAAAGCTGAATTTACGTCTTAAACAACTATTAACATTTTAATGACCACAGCACAAGAGAAAAAAGTTTATGTCTTCTGTCAGGTTCATTATTATTATTATTAGCATTATTAGTATTAGTATAGTTAGGTAGCTAGTAAGGGACCACAGGGGAAATAGAATATAGTGTTACAAAGAGATAAAGTAGAAATGAGAATATGAGGAGTAAATGGAGAGGGGATGGAAGTACATGGTAAAAAGGGGAATATAAGTAGAGACAAACAACACTAAAGACATTTTGAAAAGCCACATAGGAAATGGATACTAGATCAATCACAAGAGTTCACCAGGCTTGGGCAGCAGAGCACACAGCCTGTGACCCCCAACCCCATCACAGTTCCAGCAGCAGGCAAGCAGCAGGATGTTTCTTGACAAGCCTGCATATCACTGCCACTCATTAGACCTTGTAGCCTATAAGCCCCACTCCATTCCCCAAATCTAACCATCCCCACAATCTCAGAGGCTTTCTTAGACACAGGTTCCATAGGGCATCCTCCAAAGAGGTGAGTATCTTTCTCCCAGCTTACTGGTCAGCCCAGCCTCCAGGCCTGGGCAATGGGTCACAACTTGTACTTCCCAACTCCATCAGAGCCCCAGCTGCAGACAAGTAATCAAAATTCCTACTGGTAACCCTGTCTACTACTATTTGTCATTAGGCCCTGTAGCCTATAAACTTTAACATCTTTACCAACCCTATATCTGACAAAGGGATAATCTCTAAAATATATAAAGAACTCAAGAAACTAGAGATAAAATACCAAATAATACAATTAAATTAGGGTACAGAGCTTAATAGAAAATTCTTAATAGAAGAATATCTAGTGTCTTTTAGGATGAAAGATACTAAATGAATTGCTCTACATTTTTAGCCATCAGGGAAATGCAATTCAAAACAACTCCAAGATATCATCTTATACCTGTAAGAATAGCTAAGTTCAAAAATACTGGTGACAGCCTAGGCTGGAGAGAATGTGAAGTAAGTGGAATACTCCTCTGTTGCTGGTGGGAATTAAAACTTGAAGGGACACTTTGGAAATCAGTATGGCAGTTTCTCAGAAAACTGAGAATCAATCTAACTAATGATCCAGGAATACCACATTTGGGCACATACCCAAATGATGCACACTTAAACCTTTGAACATTTGCTGAACTATGTTCATAGCAGCATTATAACCAGAACCTGGAAACAACATAGGTGCCCCTCAGTTGAAGAATGGATTGAAACACAATGTAGTACATTTACACAATGAAGTACTACACAGCAGAAAAAAATGACATCCTGAAATTTTCAGGCAAATGCATGGAACTGGAAAAAAATTTTCCTGAGACAGATAAGATAGACCCAGAAAGAAAATCATGGTATGCACTCTATCATAAGCAGATTTTATATGTAAAGCAAATCAGGCTACAATCCACAACCCCTGAGCAGCTAGGTAGCAATCAGGAACCTAAGAAGAACATCCACAGATCATCCTGAGAAGGGAAAATAGTTAAGTAAATTAAAACCATGGAGGGGATGTAAAGGGGAGGTGGGAAGAGAATATGAGGGAATTGGGATGGTTGTGTAAGGGGAGTAACAGAGAGGGAGAACAATGAAATAGGTATCTTCATAGAGGGAGCTTATAATAAGTTTCTGACCTGGACTAGCCCCAAGATCAGGAGCAGCAGTCCCAAAGTCACAAAGAAACACAGAGAAGCTTATATTTATTTCATGTGGATTGATCATCTTAACTTAATCTATTTCCATTAATCTGTTTAGTCTGGTGGCTTGGTACCTTTTTCTCAGACTATGACAATATATGTAAGACCTGCAGTTCTGCATGAATTTAAAGGAGACAAAAAATACTGAACTGAGAAGGGAAAGAGATGATTTTCAACCTTTAACCATAAAGCTCTTTGAAATTGATAAATGTTTGGTAAAAGAAAGTCAGTTTTCTCTGATGAATTGTTACTGCATAGATCAAATACACTCCAAGGGAGGCCCCATGCCCTAGAGTAGTTGACCAATACAAAGAAATTTTATTATACATGTGTATTGCTTATGTGTGGGGGGGCATTAGTTTAGTTTTAAATTGGTGTTTCTGTCTTACTGTTTTTTTATATGTATAATTTGATTTTAACTTTTTTCTTTTGTTTGAGAGAAAGATGAGATAGGAATAAATAGGTAGATAGATGGATATTTAAATAGATTAGAAAGATAAAAAAGTAGATGAGTGAGTGATCAAAGTAGGAAAGACCTTTATAGAGTTGAAAGATAGTAAGAAAAGTGATCAAAACATATTATATAAAAAGAAAAACTAAACCACCACAAACAGTGATTTTTTTGTTCTTATTTATCTTCACAGCCTGGAGTATTTATAGGACAGACAGTGGTGCTGTTCTTTTTAAACCTGCTGCAGATCCCACCTTGTGTGCCCTTTTTCACACAGGAATTTTGCGAATAAGATCAATAACAGTAAAGGAAGAATAAATTGTTAGAATGTAGAATGCTACATGAAATAAAAAAAATCCCACTACATGGTGAAACCTACAAGCATGAAAAGGAAGACAAAACATGTTGTTACGTTGGAACTAAAGTAGCTGTATACAAAGTGGGTTATCTAGATTGTACAGTCAATATAAAAAGTTTGTTTTGTATTTTTTGCAGCCTACATTAATTGTAGGTTTATGCAATATGTATAATCAACATAACAGGATAAAATTACATCTTCCCCGTACTTAGTATTGTGTGCTTTCTTATGAATGCGTTCACCTTTCTTTGTTAAATTTGAAGCATGCTGTTTTGAAAAATGTGATAAATGTGTTTATTTAAAACTTGCTGCTGAACATGTTTTTGAGAAAATTTTGAAAGTGAAAAACATGTTTTTAAGCTAAAAAGTGTACAAGATGAAGATATTTCCATTTGAAAGGAAGCTTGAGAAATACTAAAGAGATTTTTCTGCCTTGATGTTTGATGTCTACATCCTGTTATCACACTGGTAAAAGTTCTGACATCTATCTGCTCTATTGACTTTTTTGTTTGTTTGTTTTTTGTTTTTTGTCCTGAGCTCAGAGCATCATGGTTAGTCTCACAGTTATGAAAGAACTATTTCATAGCCTGTAGATGGTAAAAATCTAAAAGTGAAAAGTTCCAATGCTCTTTTTAGGTCAGTTAAAGAAAATCTTGCTAGGCAAATTACCTGACACACTAAAATTAAAAGGTTATAAAAAATAGTCTTCCATTTCTCATACTGACAATATCCTGAAAGTCTTTCATTCACCTTAATTTATTTATTCAATTTATTCAATCAAAAAAATGGTTAACACACTGAGTAAATGTATGTTTGGCATAATTTTATTCAACATGTCTTCTGATGTTCTTATTCTAAACTTAGAAATATAAACAATGTTGATAGGCAGAAAGTTTGGAGGGAAAACTTAAACATATGTATAAACACAATACATATGTTTAAAAAGCATATCTAAACAAACTTTCTACTGAATTTCATAGTTCTGTAAACCTACATGAGATAAATCTGGATAATGGTGACTTCTGGCAACTGGATTAATAGCTTCAACAAAGCATGTAGAGTAGAAGAAAACCACAGAACTCAGAACTGACATTAGATAGATGTAGACCTAGAAAGTTTGAGGACCGAATACTGTTACATGCCAGGGAAAAATGAAGAAGATAAAGGGGGAAATCCTTGTGATTTTACAAATTATGCATGTCTGAGCCATTGACATATTTTCTCATCCTTCACCAATGGTGCAGTTAGGACCCTGGACAGCAGCAACATCCGGGTCCCTGATCACTTACTTCTTCTCACTCACAGAGTACAGCACACAATGTTGTGTATTTCAGTCCTTCCAGCAGTAAGTGTTAGGACTCCTATTTCTCTTTTTCTTGTGTATTGTCTATTATGTTTGTCTGCCTATCAGGTTAGAAAGGCACATTTTTCCTGTTTCAGTTTGATCATTGCTTTCATGTTGACCTCCACAGTATGTGGAATCGAGTCTTGGCTCCTAAATGCTGTCCTTTGTCCAGAGACACTGTATGAGCACACAGCCATGGCCTAAAAACTACGGAAGTTCGCCACTAAGAGCAAGACGTAAAATTCGACACCATCACCATATTTCACCCTTTTTAACTGCAATTTACTCTCTGACTGTTGCTTGCCTGCTGTCTCCCTCTACACAATGGATAACTGTCATATCATCCCCACCACCTCCATGTCTGATCTCTCTATGGCCTCCAATGATGAGGAGGCAGACAGTTCAGCCCATGAAATCCGTCAAGGAGAACGTGCTGTGATTAAGATCTCATGCACTGCTCCCTCCACCTGCCTTCGTTCCATTTACCCCCTCAGGAGAGTACACCATGGTTCAGGTATTTTGGACGCAATCTATCCTGTTACCCATTTGTCTCAGGGGGTGGCTACTCTTCCACGGTGCCAGGTATCTTACAACCCTCACAGCCTATAATACCATCAGTCCATAGGCCCACAAAAGCCTACCCAATTAATTTGGGCCCAAATGCTGATGTCCAGTACTGGATTTCCACCCCAGTAGTTGAACTCCCACTCATCCAGAAGGTGGCTAATGAGATGGGACAGGATTTACCTAACTTTGAACAGGTACTCACTCAATGGACAATACAACTACAGACTAACTTTGATTGGTATACTCTGCTCAAAGCTGTATTGAAGCTTAATTGGAAATCAGCCTATGGGGTCCACATGAACATTTTACTTAACATCCCAGTGATCTATGATATGCTCATAGGGCACATGGAATGTGTACATACTGCAATTCAGACAACAAATTGACCCTCAAACCTACTATCAAAAGGTGTCTGGCCTGGTCTTCAATGCTCTGAAACCATGCACTCAGTGAAATCCACAGCTTATTCTAGCAACCTCTTCCAGCATCCAGGAGAGCTTTTCACTGATTTTTCTGGCTCATGTTAATGAGGTGGTAGAATGCAGAGTAAACATGGGCCCTACCATAAAAAATGATCAATAATTGGTTTGGAAAAGGCTTACAGCTCACACCTACAGTGTAGTCTCAGTGATTTGGCTGTTGGCCACCAGAAAACTTGAACAGGGCACTCATGCTATCACTACATTTATTGCTTTCTTGAATGCTCTCTTTGAAGAGAGGAAGCATGCTAATGACACCCACAAAGCCCCAGATAGATAGAACTTCTGAGGATTTGGCAAGTCAGCCATCTGTAAAGTGACTACCCCAAGCAAAGCCTAGAACCTAATGATCCAGATTCAAAAGGGATCTCATTGAGAAAAGGATTGGAGATCACAGTCTGCTGAAGCTCCAGCCCCTTTAAACTCCAGACATGATGCTTGCTCCTTAGCCCCACCAGTAAGTAAGAGGAGGCTCTGGTCATCAAAAAATCTACTGAATAATGAATATTGTTTCACACTCCTCAGTGCTGACCATCTATCTTGGTGGACATGAATATGGATGCTACCATTTTAACCATGACTTAGGTACTTTGTTTCCCTCATTGAAAGGTTAATCCTGATCCTTGTATTAGTGGTGTGGGATGCCAACAAGATTCTAAGACCTAGATGACCATCTGACAGCCATTTACCTTATCATGTCTATTGAACTTAGGAATATGGAGGCAGAGATATTATGCAGGATATGAGTGTTGTCCTAACTACAGATGTCAAGGCCTTTTCTGATGACATCAAGGCCCATAAAAGGCAAGCCTTGTGGTCTACAATTCTGCACAAGATCCACACCCCCAATTTTAAAGGCTACTATCTGCATGAGATCCACTACCATTGATCCCCCTAACCCTATTTTATTGATGTGGCTCTCAAAAAAAATGAGTGGGATAGTAGTCTATAATTGAACCCAAGTTGTCAATTGTAAAGGATTTAGCTGCAGAACAGCAAAGGATGGGGCACATAGAATCATCTACAATTAAACATAGTACCCCTAAATTTGTTATCCCAAAAAGATTGTGTGCCGCACCTAGTCCCGACCAGCAGGAAAAGACACAACACCAGGATTCTTCTGTGGTAATTGACCAGGTCCTTTATTGATACAGATACTTCTTGCAGTAGTAGCACCCTGCTCCCAACCTGTGCAGCCAGTTTTAAGCTCAAGTCCTTCACTCAGCTAATGCCGCGTGGGCCTTCACCATAGGGCCACTCACACGGAAACAAGCTAGTCAATTCAGCAGATAGTTAATTATTACTAGAAGCATTCGCCATCAGGAGGGCGGGGGACAGGAGCCAGCACCATCTTTAAGGTGCGGCAGCTCCCAACAAGATTGGGATGCTATTGTCTGCAGGATCTTTTTGTACTTAATGATCAAATGGAAAAAAATGAGGTCCACACAGCCAGGCCTCCCTCACTCTAGTGCTATCCATACATCTTATTATATATTAGTTTTAGATATTAAGGATTGCTTTTTTTTTTGAAATTCCTCTGACACAAGAGAATTGAGATAATTTTGCCTTTATTGTATGGGAACCAAATGTGCATAAACTTACCCAGAGATAGCAGTGAACTGTTTTGCTCCAGGGAATGAAGAATAGTCCCACAATATGTCATCTCCCAGGCTTTAATTAATGTCCCTTGTATATACAGATACAACATACTCAATGAATATTACAAGAAAGGTGTTAAACAATCTTGTATCAGTGCATCTGATTTTTGCCCAAGATAAAAATTCAAGTAGCGGGGCTGGAGAGATGACTCAGAGGTTAAGAGCACTGACTGTTCTTCCAGAGGACCTGAGTTCAATTCCCAGCAAAACCATATGGTGGCTCACAACCATCTATGATGAGGTCTGGTGCCCTCTTCTGTAAAACTGTATGCATAATAAATAAATAAATTAATAAAAAATTCAAGTAGCACCCTTTTTTGTCTTTTTGGGCTTTTCCATTGCTAAAGAGGTTCACCCTCTCTCCTTGAAGTTGGAAATGAGAGACTCATATTCGCTTTCAGAATTACAATTTGTAGCACAGTTAATTGGCTTAAACCTTTCTTATTCATCCCTGATCAAGAGATGAGACACCTCTTTTTACTATTAGAGGAACCTACCTGACCTCTCACTAAGTTTAGGGTAACCTAAAAAACTAAAGATCTACTTTGTCCATTCTAGCCACTTATAGTCTGCAACACAATGGTCCCCAAAGGCCCTCGTTGGCACAGCCAGGGGATTTGGGTGAGTATTACGGCAATCTGGACCCTTTCTATGGATACACCAAGCACATTCTGACATGCACAATGTCACCTCTTTGTTTGACCGATCCTTCTTTCTTTGTATTATGAATAAAGTCTCATTTTTATTCATGTATTTCCTTGTTCAAACACCCTTCGCCTTCCTGCCCCTCCCAGTCACTCTCTCTTCTCCCCATCTCCTTATCTCCTCCCTAGCAAGGGCAGGAGGTCCCAAGGTCCCAAGGTGGCTTAGTTCAGTATCTACTCCAGGCAGATCTGCTTTTCTCAGTCCAACATCAAGACTGGGTCAGATGTTCCTTTGGAAAGAATGGGCTCCAAGGTGCTGGTCCAAAGTGTTTCAGATCCCAAGCTGTTCAATGTTGACCAGTCCTTCAAAGTCTCAAGGCAGAAATTCAGGCATGCAGAACATGTGTATAAAAGTCATATAAGCTATCTTCCTTTTTTCTTTAAATACCATCCAGTCCCTCTGGTCAGATTCTATTTCATTCTAGGAAAAGGTTGCAGGATTCACAGGAACTATTGACAATTATTTGCCAAAAAAATCCCAAGATCTTAGCAGAACTTCCTACATTTCCAATGAAGACACAGCCCCATGCAGTCCTGTCTTCTACTCCTATTTCTTACCCCACCCTGGGTTTTTCATATTCTAATAAAAACAAATATGCTGCTTTTATCCAGCATTCTAGCTCCAAAGATGTTACATATATGATCACTAATCCTTGTCTTGCTTGATTGAGTGAGCTGTTGGCCCCTCTTCAAGGTTCTAGTGGGGTGCCAGAGCTAGCTATTATAGTGGTTTTTTTTTTTCTGACAGCCAGTACACTGTACAGGTAGTTTATTTGGTGAACTTTTCTGGAGTCAAAGATTCACTGACCTCCATTGAAAGCTATATGCAAGGACTGAGACTTGGTACCTATAACATATTAGATTCCAATCCAAACTGCTAGGAACATTGGACTAAGGAAATGAGGTTACAGTATCATCCTATTAAATTAACAGTTAATACAGATCTCCTAGAGCAAGCTAGGGCACATCACCAGCAATTCCATCTGTCTCTACAAAAATTTACATAGACAATTCCAGAATTACTGGTTTCTCAAAGAAAATATTTATTCTAGGCATGTACCAACTGTACCCCTCTTGCCCCATTAGGATCACTTCAATTCATAGGCATAAATCTCCAGAGATTGTCACCTAATGCTATTTGGCAGATAGATGCTATGCATCATGCTCTATTTTGGCAATCTTATATATGTTTATGTGATAGTGAATACTTCCTCCTCATTTGTGTATGATCTTGCCCTTTCTGGAGAAAAGATTGTTGATTCTATTAAGGCCCTTAAATTGGCAATGATGGTCATGGGACTATCTTGCACTATAAAGACTGACAGTGGTCCTGCCTCTTCCTCAATAGTTTAATGACTTCCCAAGATCCTGAAAAACCTCTCATATGATTGGCATCTCCTATAATCCTCAGAGATAAGACAGCATGGAAGGAACCCAACATAACTCTTAAAGAAGTATTGTCTAAGACAATCTCATTGGAGGCAAAAAGGAACTCCAATTTGGCCTTAACTGAAGTTCCTTTCTATATGAATTTTTCTGTCTTTTTTTTTTTAACTTTGATGAGATGGGACTCAGTCCAGCATATAAACTTTGGACATTCCTGTCCTGAGGCACACCTCTAACCCTAATAAGATGAAAAGACTCTGTCTTTCTCCAATAACAGCCATTAATCCCATGTTGTTCTATTGAAAGGGGTATATTTATGTTTTTCTTCAGAGTGCCACTATGCCAATATAGATACTGGCAAGAGATATGTGCCTGATCACAGATCAGCATGCTTCCACCAAAAAAGAAATTGATCCCAGATAGGTAATGTACATACTCACCACCATTGTTCCTTTATTTCCCTCAGAAGTAGGGGATGTATGGTCTCTGGTTCCCATGCTTCTCATTCTGTTGCCAGTGACAATGAACTCCCCTGCTTTGCCAGAGATATTTATCATCAGCTCTTTCCTAGGGCTGCCCTTTATAGACCTGGGGCTAACCACCAAAAATTGGAGGGTGCCTGTTCTTCGGAGAAGCCCTTAACTTTATCCCCCCTTTTCTTTATCCAATGCCTCCAATTCAGATTTCATTCAATTCCTCACAATAACAAATTAATCTTTTGGCTATTTGATCCCTCATGCATGCTCACATATATTTTGATTGATGAAGTGGTAATTTAAATCCTTTTCCCCTTTAAGTGTATCCTGCAGAACATCTGACAGCAGTGGGCACTGGCTAAGGCGACTTTTCAGGTTTTAAAGGATCTTAGATATCCTGCTCATAGCCCTCCACAGGAGGTTATGCATGTCTGGTTTTCTGAAATTCAAAAGGATAGTGCCTAACCTTCTCCACCTGGGCAGCTTTCCAGAAATGGTTGTTTATGAAAAGCTGGCAGTCAATGACAGGTAAGAGCTTACTAGGCAAACCCACAGAAGACCTGTTTTTGAGCCTTCCTAAAGTGGAGCCAAAAAGGTCAGGGCAAAAAACTCCAACTCCTAATAAGCATCCATATAATAAAAAAGAAGTGGATATGTAGCAGGATAGGGCCATAGGGGTGAGTAAATTGGTTTAAACCAGTTTCTAAGGCATGCACACAACTTACTTCCTTATGAGCCAACCTGAAGCCTGCCTAAGAGCCTAACAACAGCTGCTGTCCAATGTTCCTGATTGTGTGTAGTCTGCCTGAGGGCTTAGCAACTGATAATGTCAGTGATCATCATAGTTCCCAGCCAATGAGGATAGACTGCACTACATTGTTGGATCAGAACAGAGCCTGGGGGCTGCAAAGAACGTACATAAGGCTCTCCCCATTGATAAATAAGAAGTTAGCCATTTATTTTCACCTAATTCCTGGGGTCTGTGTCATTGGCCCTGTATCTACTCTCCCCCTTCCCCAAGGGGTCTGTATTACTCAGCAACAGATAATGCATATATTTCTTTTCATTTCATTTTCTTCATTTATCTATTTATTTATCTATTTATTTATTTATTTTTGAGACATCAGTTTGCCACACTGCATAGGCTATGCTTGAATTCATTTTGTATGTGAGGCTCATCTAACATTTACAAAACTTCTGTCTCATTCTCCTCGATGCTGCTGGGATTTCAGGTGTTTAGTACCACATCTTTAAAATTGAGTTATGGATAAATATTTTCTGCATGGTTGTAAATACAATTGAGGAACAAAAATTATATCCATAACATTGAAATATAAATACTATATATGCAAATGAATACATACACAATGAATGTATGTATACACAAGTATTATTTGGACATTATTTCTTAGGCAATGTGGAGCACCAAGTTATAGAAACTTAAAATGTGTAGAAATCATCTTATATACAAAATATAGAGATATTAACCTATATTCTCTCATATAAGAGAATGGATGGTTAGATGTAGAAAAATTATAGTTAAGTAACTAGAACAAAGGGCAATTTAAAAATTTTCTTCCTGAAAATATTGTATATAACTTACACATAAATTTGGTACAATTTAGATAACCAGAGAAAATCAAATGATTTGAATTTAATCTAATGTAAAAATAAAAAAAAAGATAAAGAAAGTTGCTCCAACACATGTAAAGCAAACTCACAAAGTGGAAAGACAATGCTCTGCAGGTTTCAGTGTCAGTTGCTGTTAACTCCTGTTTGAGGGTGCACAGGAGTATCTTATCTGATTAGGAATTTGCAGATTCTGTCACATGTGAGGACATTTTACCTCACAATCATTACTGCCATTATGTGTCTCAAAATAATAATGATATTCAAGAATTGATTTATTAAATTAGGCACACAATGACAGTTCTTCCAGAGCAAGTGATTATTTGGCAATAAACCATTTCTTAAGAAAAATAGCCAGGAATATACCAACAGACACCATCTTTAAGATGATCATCAAGAAAATAGGAAATATAAACCCTCTAATTTATGAGTGTATAGCAGGAATGGAAACCATTGAAGTAAGATGTTGTTGGGGAACTGGAAATAAATACAACTTAATAAATCACAGAAAATAGGAAAATCCAAATACATATCCTTATAACACTGTCATCAAGACCAGCTGTTTCAGTGGGTAAGGATATTTGCCAGCAAGCCTGATGAACCTGTGCTAGTTCTCCCAGATCTACACTGTATAAGAAGAAAACCAACTTCCAAAAGTTTTACTTTGACTCCTATGTGTTTCTGGTGGTATGCCTGCATATATCTGCATATATAAATGGCACACACACACACACACACACACACAGAAAAAAAGCAACAGAACAAACTGAATATTTACAAATATTATATAAAATATCAAATAACAGTTTTAGAAAAATATAGTTTTTCTAATATTCCCACATAGTCACAGTTGGCTATTAAAATATTCAGGCAAATCAATATTTAGTACTGATGATAAGAATTTTAAAGTAATATTACTGAAAATATAAGAGCTGCTTCATAAGAAATAGTAAATATTAATTACCTGACAGTCAAACAGCACTCTACATCCATTTCAGTTACACATTTGAGCAATTCCAATGTTAGCAGTGTTTGCAGTATAAGAAACAAATACCATTTCTCATTCCAAAGAAGGGGAATCATTTACAATTAGTAGATTAACAAAGGGTATATAACTATTTAGCCTAATAACAGCAATTAAGCCACACATACACAGTCTTGGGGAAAAGCATTTACAAAAGAATATTAATTTTCTCACAATCAAGAGAAAAAACAAGTAATACAAAATTAACTAAATGTAGAAATACAGAAACTCTATGTACTGGATAACCATGAGAGAAAGTAAAATTTGTGTGAAAATATTCTAAATTGTTTTCTAGTCAAAACATGCAGATGATATTTTGGTAGTATGTTTAATGAATACAGCTAATGAAGAAGACTTATTACTAGCTCACTAGTAGCAAAGTATTTTATATCTTTAAGGACAAGATCTGATGATATTTATTACATATCCGCAAATAATCACTAATATTAGAAATAATATTCCAAAACGAATATGCACTGGAAATAGTTAAATTCTGAAAAATGAGCCTTGTAAAGTTAATTTACAGTTGTTTAGGCTCCGGAGATGAGATTAAATCTAGAGGTGTCTGTTTCCACTTCAAAGAAAACTGAGGGTAGGACCTAGAAGACACCGTAAGCTCTTAAAACTGGTGGTGGCTCAGCTTTTATGTTGACCTTCCAGACATACTTTTTTTTTTTTTCTCAAGATGTGTAAGAACTCAGAATTTTTGTTTCAAAATCATGATTCCAACTAATGATATGTTATCCTGCCTGAGCATGGCTGGTACAGGGAAGGGAAGTAAGAGAGGGCAATGTGTGACAGCTATGGTTTTCTCCTAGTGAATAAATAGAGATAATTCACGTTCTTTAGTTCACAGATAATATTAGGGATTTCATATGTTATTGATTATGTTATTTGATTTAGTGATTTCATGTCTTCCTTCAGGTAAGAATGTGGATATAAGGAAATTCATTTCCTCATTTCACTTCAATTGATTAAAGATAATCTGTGATGCAGAGACATTTAATAAGGCTAATATTGAAAATACATGGCTTCTTATATATAATCAAAGCAGGGAAATATTTTTGTGACATGTCAGGACAGTGTTGCCACACTTAGAAAATGAGTTATAGACATGAGCAAATTCCAGCTCCTAGACCACCCATCTGGAGAATCCCCATCTGGGATTGGGGTCACACAAAAGGGTCTGATCTCAGACTCTTGCCAGCAGACAGGCCTTAGGCTTTAGCTGTGAGGGGCCACCTCCAGTGACCCCCTAAAAAAGGGGATACTTTTTTTGAATACCTGGGCCCTGCCTCCAGAGTGAACTGCAACATCAGAGAAGGACTTAGTCCATTGATTCTCAGACCACTGTCCAGAGAAGGGTCAAAGATCAAGCAGAACCCTTGCTCAGAGCAAACAGGAGACACACAAGCCCTCTAGCCAAAACTGACTAGGAGCTGACTAATTGTGAACCACTGCTACCATGGGCAAGTGCCAGTGCAAGAATTCATATAACAATATAATGAACAACAAGGCAGTACCAGAAGAAACTGATGGTTCTACAACTATAAGACATGAACAGAGCTATGAAGAGGAAACAGAAGGAAACAACAGCAAGAACACCTTTATGAAGATTATAGGACCATTAAAAGAAGATAAAAAAATTCCCTTAAAAAATAGAAAAAATATTTGAAGAGATGAACAAATCCTTGAAAGAAAAACCAAAAAATGAAAGAAATATTCCAGGAACTAAAAACTGAAATAGAAGCAACAAAAAAGGCACAAAATGAGGCAAAGGTAGAAATAGAAAATCTAAAGAAAAGAGATGGGACAACAGATACAAGCATAACCAAGAGAACCCAAGAGAGGGAAGACAGAATCTCTGGAGTGAAAAACTCAATAGCAGAAATAGATATATCAGTCAAAGAAAACACTAAAGCCAAAAAAGCCATAACACAAAATGTTCAGGAAATTTGGGACACCATGAAAAGATCTAACCTGAGAATAGTAGGAATAGAAGAAGGAGAATACTAGCTCAAAGGTACAGATAAAGTATTCAATAAAATCATAGAAGGAAACTTTCCCAACTTTAAGAAAGAAATGCCTATAAAGATACAAGGAGCTTACAGAACACCAAATAGATTTGAACCCCCCCCCAAAATGTCTGCTTGACACATAATAATCAAGACACAAAACATACAGAACAAAGAAAAAATGTTAAGAGCTGCAAAGAAAAGGGCCAACTTACTTATAAAGGTAGACCCATCAGAATCACACTTGACTATTTAATGGAAACAAGGAAAGCAAGAAGGTCTTGGTCAGAAGTTAAACAGACAATAAAAACATGGCTGCCAACCTTGACTACTATAACCATCAAAACATTCAACCATCATAGATGGAGAAAACAAAAAATTTCATGACAAGGACAGACTGAAACAATAACTATCTACAAATACAGCCATTCAGAAAGCATTAAAGGGAAAAATCCAACCTAAGGATCCCAAATACACCCATGAAACCACAAACAATCGATAATCCCACACATGAAAAGCCCAGAGAAAAGAAAATCATAACCAGCAAAAATACCAATAAAAATAACAGGAAGTATCAATCAGTGGTCATTAATATCCCTTAATATCAATGGAGTCAATTCACCTATAAAAAGACACAACTAACAGGATGGACAAAAACAGAAGCCATCCTTCTGCTGCATAAAAGAAACACACCTCAACCTTAAAGACAGAAACAGGATCAGAGTAAAGGTTTGGGAAAAGATTTTCCAATCAAATAGCCCTAAGAAATAAGCTGGTGTTGCCATCCTAATATCTAACAAAGTAGACTTCAAACTGAAATCAGTTATAAGAGAACAGGATGGACATTACTTATTCATCTCAGGAAAAATTGATGAAGATGAGATTTCAATCTTTATGCCCCTATATAAGGGCACCTATCTATGTAAAAGAAACACTACACACTACTAAACTCTACTACTAAACATTACTAAAGCTCAAATCCCTTATCAATTCTCATACCCTAAAGGTGGTAGACTTCAGTACCCCACTATCACATTTGAATAGGTGAACCAGACAGAAACTCAACAGGGAAATAAGGAGTCTAACAGCGGTTATGATACAAATGAATTTAATAGATATTTACAGAAGCTTGAACACAAATGCAATAGAATATACATATTTCTCAGGAACCACATGGAACTTTCTCTAAAATTGACCATATAATTGGTCATAAAGCAAATATCAATAGATTAAAAAATGGAAATAATCCCTTGCATCATATCAGACCACCAGGGCCTAAAGTTAGAGTTCAATAACATCAAAAATCACAGAAAGCCTACCAACTCATGAAAACTAAACATCACTGAACTGAACCACCTCTGGGTCAAGGAAGAAATTAAGAAAGAAATAAAAGTTTTCCTAGTATTTAATGAAAATAAATTCACAATGTACACAAACTTGTGGGAAACAATGAAAGCAGCCTTAAGAGGAAAGTTCATAGCACTAGATGCCTATATGAAAAACCTAAAGAAATCCCACACTAAAGAACTAACAGCACAGCAGAAAGTCTTAGAAAAATTAAAAGCAAATTGACCTAGAAGGAATAGACAGCAGGAAATAATCAAACTTAGAGCTGAAATCAATGCAATTGAAACAAAAAGAACAATACAAAGTATCAATGCATTCAAGAGTTGGTTCTTTGGAAAAGTCAACAAGATAGATTAAACCGTTATTCAAACTAACCAAAAAGCAGAGAGATAGAGATAGATAGATAGATAGATAGATAGATAGATAGATAGATAGATAGAGAATCCAAATCAATATAATCAGAAATGAAAAGAGGGAACATAACAGCAGACCCCCAGGAAATCCAGAGAATTATCAAATCATACTTTGAAAAACTCTACTCCACAAAAATGGAAAACTGAGAAGATATGAGTAGTTTTTTGGACAGGTACAGTTTATCAAAATTAAATGATGATCAGATTAAATATGTAAACAAAACAATAACCCTAAAGGAAATTGAAGCTGTTATTAAAAGCTTCCCAGGTAAAAAGAGCTCAAGTCCAAATGGTTTCAGTGCAGAATTCTACCAGACATTTAAAGAAGAACTACTACCAATACTCCTCAAACTGTTTCACACAGTAAAAACTGTAGGAATATTGCCAAACTCTTTTTATGAGGCCACAATTATTCTAATACACAAGTCACTCAAAGACACAACAAAGAAGGAGAATTACAGAATTACAAACCAATTTCCCTCATGAATACTGATGCTAAAAATCTCAACAAAATTTTGGCAAACCATATACAACAACATATAAAAATATCATCCACCATTATCAAGTAGGCTTCATCCCAGAAATGCAGGGATGGTTCAAAACAGAAAAAAACCTAAATGTCATTCATCATGTAAACAAACTGAAGGAAAAAACTACATTATCATATTTTTAGATGCTGAAAAAGCCTTTGAGAAAATCCACCACTCCTTTATGATCAAAGTGCTGGAGAGATCAGGAATTCAATGAAAATATCTAAGTATAACAAAGGCAATTTACAAGAAGCCAACAGCCAGCATAAAACTTAATGGAGAAAAATTCAAAGCAATCCCATTGAAATCAGGAACTAGACAAGGATGTCCTCTCTCCTCTTATCTATTCAATATAGTTCTCAAAGTCTTAGCTGTAGCAATAAGAGAAAAAAAGGAGATTAAGGACATACAAATTGGAAAACAAGAGAAACTATCTCATTTGTAGATGATATGATTGTATACATAAGTGACCCACAAAATTATACCGGGGAAATTTTACAGCTGATAAACACCTTCATCAATGTAGCAGGTTACCTGATTAACTCAAAAAAATCAGTAGTCCTCCTATACACTAAATATAAAAGGGCTGAAAGAGAAATAAGTGCACCCTTTATAATAACTGAAAGTAGTATTACCTTAGATAACTATAATCAAAGAAGTAACAGATCTATTTGACAAAAAAATTTAAATCACTGAAGAAAGAAATTGAAGAGGATGTCAGAAAAGGGGAAGCTCTCCCATGTTCCAGGATAGGTAGGATCAACATAGTAAAAATGGCAGTTCTAGCAAAAGCAATCTACAGATTCAATGCACTCCCCATCAAAATCCCAACACAATTTTTGCAGACATTGAAAGAACAATACTCAGTTTCATTTGAAATAACAGGAAAGCTAAGATTGCCAAAACAATTTTGCTCAAAAAAAAAGAACCTCAGGAGACACCACCATTCTCAACTTCAACTTATACTATAGAGCTGCAGTAATTAAAACAGCCTGGTACTGGCATAAAAGCAGACTTGTGGATCAGTGGATTCGAACTGAAGATTCGGACATTAACCCAAAAATGTTTGAACACCTGATCTTTGACAAAGAGCCATAAAATATTCAATGGAAAAAGACAGTCTCTTTAACAAGTGGTATTGACATAGCTTAATGGTAGTGTGTAGAAAAATGCAAATAGATCCAAGCCTATCACCCTGCACAAAACTCAGATCCAAGTGGATCAAAGACCTCAACATAAACCCAGCCACTTTGAACTTGGTAGAAACCAAGGTGGGAATACCTTTCAATGTAGTGGCACAGGTGACCACTTCTTAAATATAACACCAGTAGCACAGACACTAAGAGCAGCAATCAATAAATGGGACTTCCTGAAACTGAGAAGCTTCAGTAAAGCCAAGGACACAGTCAATAAGACAAAACAACAATCTACAGAAAGGAAAAAGGTTTTCACCAACCCTACAAGGGACAGAGGACTGATCTCTAAATTACATAGAGAACATAAGAAACTACAGCCCCAAACCTTGAATAACCCAATCAAAAATGGGGTTCAGAATTAAAAATGGAATTCTCAGCAGAATTACAAATGGCTGAAAGACACATGAAAAGTGCTCAAAATCTTTACCCATGACAGAGATACCACTGTTGGATTGGCTTAGATAAAAGAAACAGATGACAGCCTATGGTGGGGAGGTTGTAGAGCAAGGGAATCACTCCTCCATTGTTGGTAAGAGTGTCACCTTTTTAAGCCATTCTGGAATGCAGTATGGTGGTTTCTTAGAAAACTTTGAATCAATCTCCCCAAGGATCCATCAATACCACTAATGGGCATATACCCCAAATATGCACATTCACACTCCAAATTCATTAGCTCAACTATGATCATTGTTATATATGATATGATATACATATACATATCATATCATATCAACTATGATAGCAGCATTATTCATAAAAGCAAGAACCTGGAAACCGCCAGATGCTCCTCAAGTGAAGAATGGATTAACAAAACATGGTACATCTACTTAGTAGAATACTACTCAGCAGTAAGAAAAAAAATGATATCCTAAAATTTGCAGACAAATGAATGTATTTGGAGAATATCCTACTGAGCAAGGTGTCATAAACTCAGAAAGAGAAGCAAGGAATGAACTCACTCATTAGTGGACTTTAAACAAAAAGCAAAGCATGTCTGTCTAATCTGCAAACCACAAGCACTGTACAGCTTGTGATCTAAAACATCCTGGACTGCCACCTTGGAGCCCATTCCCTCAAGAAGAACACCTGACTCAATTTTGATGCTGGGGTGAGGAAAGCAGATCTGCCTGGAGGGGATGCTGAAATAAGCCTACTTGGGACCTTGGGACCTCCTGCCCTTGCTGGGGAGGAGGTATGGAGACAGGGAGAAGAGAAAGTATTTGGAAGGGGAGGGAGGGGAAGGGAGTTTGATCAAGGGGATACATGGATAAATACTATGACTTTATTCATAATAATCCACTGAAGTTAAAAGGGCTGAAAAAGAAATAAGGGAAATATCACCCTTTATAATAGCTGCAAATAGCATTAAATACCTTGGAGTAACTATAACCAAAGAAGTAACAGATCTATTTGACAAAAAATCAATACACTGAAGAAAGAAATTGAAGAGCATATCAGAAAATGGAAAGATCTCCCGTGTTCCTGGATAGGTAGGATCAACATAGTAAAAAAGGCAATTCTTCCAAAAGCAATCTACAGATTCAATGCACTGTCCATCAAAATCCCAAATAATATTTTACAAACCTTGAAAGAACAACACTCAACTTCATTTGGAATAACAGGAAAACCAGGATTGCCAAAATAATTTTACTCAACAAAAGAACCTCAGGAGGCATTACCATCCCTGACTTCAAGTAATAAAAACAGCCTGGTACTGGCATAAAAACAGACTTGTGGATCAATGGAATCAAATTGAGGATCTGGGCATTAACTCAAAAACCTATGAACACCTGGTCTTTGATAAAGAGGCCCAAACTATTCAATGGAAAAAGACAATATCTTTAGCATATGGTGTTTTCATAGCTGGTTGGTAGTGTGTAGAAAAATGAAAATAGATCCAAGCCTGTCACCCTGCATACAACTCAAATCCAAGTGGATCAAAGACCTCAACCTTAACCCAGCCACTCTGAACTTGATAGAAAAGAAAGTAGGAAATACCCTCTAACGAACTGGCACAGGCTACTACTTCCTAAATATAACACCAGTGGCACAAACGCTAAGAACAAAAATCAATACATGGGACCTCTTGAAACTGAGAAGCTTCTGTAAGCCAAGGACACAGTTAATGGGACAAAACAACAGCCTACAGAATGGTAAAAGATTTTCACCAACCCTACAAGTGATAGAGGACTGATCTCTAAAATATATAAAGAACTCATGAAACTAGAGCCCAAAACCTTGAATAATCCACTCAAAAAATGAGGTTTAGAATTAAAAAGGGAATTCTCAGCAGAAGAATTACGAATGGCTGAAAGGCACCTGAAAAAGTGCTCATCATCTTTAGCCATCAGAGAAATGCAAATCAAAACAACTTTGAGATACCACCTGACACCTGTCAGATTGACTAAGATAAAAGTCAAAGATGACAGCCTATGCTGGTGAGATTGTGGAGCAAGGTGAACACTCCTCCATTGTTGGTGGAAATGTAAGCTTGTTCAGCCACTCTGCAATGCAGTATAGCAGTTTCTCAGAAAACTGGGAATCAATCTCCCCAACGATCCATAAATGTCACTTCTGGGTGTATACCTGAAGATTCACATTCACACTCCAAAGGCATTAGCTCAACTATGTTCATAGCAGCACTATTTGTAATAGCAAGAACCTGGAAACAACCTAGATGTCCCTCAACTGAAGAATGGATTAACAAACTGTGGTACATCTACACAATGGAGTCCTACTCAGCAGAAAGAAACAATAATATTTTATAATTTGCAGGCAAATGGATGGATATGGAGAATATCCTCATGACCAATGTTTCACAATCCCAGAAAGATGTTTTCACTCATTAGTGGACTTTAAACAAAAAGCAATGCATGTCTAAGCTTCAAACCACAAACACTGAACAACTTGGGTTCTGAAGCACCTTGAACTGGCACTTTGGAGCCCATTCCCTCCAGAGGAACACTAGAGCCTGTCTTCATGTGGGGATGAGGAAAGCTTGTCTGGAGTGGATGCTGAACTAAGCCACCTTAGGACCTACTGTCCTTGCCAGGGAGGAGATAAGGAGATGGAAAGAAGAGTGACTTGTAGGAGTGGGAGGGGAATGGCATTTGAACAGGGGAATACATGGATAAAAAAAGAGACTATATTAATAATATAAAAACGATAAAAAAAATGGATAGAACATGGAACCAGAAAAAAAAGAAAAAGAAACTTCATTCAGCAACTGAAAAAAGCAGATACAGAGATCCACAGCTAAGCTGGTTCCCTGTACAGGCAAAGAGAAGGAGGAGAGATTTTTATGAGCAAAGGGGTCAAGATCATGATGAGGAAATCCACAGAGATAGCTGACCTGAACTATGAGTCTAGAGCTCACTGACTCTAGAATAACAGCTGAAGAACTTACATGGAATTGAACTAGGTCCTCTGAGTGTAGATGGTAGTTTGTGGGTCCAATGGCAGTGGGACCAAAATTTATCCCTAACATATGAACTGGCTATTTTTGGGAGCTCATTTCTTACAGAGGAATGCCTTGCTCAGCTTTGATACTGAGGGGACATGCTTTGTCCTATGTCAACTTGATATGGCAGTTTGTGTTCACTCCTCCATGGTGTCCTTATCCTCTCTGAGAAGTGGGTAGATGAATGGGTGTGGGAGGAAATCTTGGGGGTGACTGGAAAGAGGAGACCGAGGAGGAACAGTATTGATAGGTTACAAAAAAACATTTTAAATAAAAATAAAGAGAGAAAATTAAAATGAAAAATGTGCATTTACCTTCAAAATGAGTCATGTGGAGAAGACACTTGCTTTTATGAGCAGGGCTGGAGCGGCACTAAACAAAGGCATGAGTCTATGGTTAGACTCCTAAATGCTGAAAACCAGACTTTCTGCACTATACTGAGCTCTTGGGTGTGTAGCATTGCTGGTGCTGTCATGAAGAAGCCTAAATAAAGGGTTCCCTCAACCTTAGCCAACAGCTCATGAGGACATTTCAAACACTTAGTATTGGTCAGAAGGAAGTACTATGCTAATATCCATCACATGGGTAGCATGACAGTGTTTCAGGCAGCGGTAGAACGCTGCTTATATTACAGTGTCTCCCTATACTCCTCCTTAGTTAAGATTCTTATGTGTTAAAGAAAACTAGCTGAAGGTTAACATTGCTAATGTTCATTTCTATGATAACAGGTTACTACATATTGTAGATTTTGTCTTGGATTATGTGACAGAACATGCAAACCAATAACCTGAATGTTTATGCCTGAACTCAAGCAATGTTGAGTAACAAAGGCAGACACAAATGAATAAAAGTATGTTTCATTTTAATGACAAGGCAAATGAGCAATGTCATTAGTTACAATAGTGTTAAATAAAGTGGTGTCTGAATAGAAGGGGTGTGATGAGTTGCTGGGCATTTTCTCTTATTATTAATAATTATAATCCCTAAGTGGTTTTACTTCGTAAAATATCAAAAATTTATTGATAGAAGAGTAACATCCAGAATATATTTTAAAAACACAGAAACTTAACAAAATATCAAATAATCCAACAGATAACTAAGTACATAACTTGAAGCAGAACATTTCAAAAGAAAAACAATTGGTCAATAAATAGAAAAAAAAATGCCCATTATCTTTAACTTCATGGTTAATCTATTGAGGAAGGAAAATCAACATTATGATGAGCTTCCATCCCCTCCCTGCCAAGAAAACCATAATTCCAAACCAAATAAGTAACAAATGCTAAGGATTTGAAGAACAAAGAGTCTTTACAAATCACTTGTAGAAATATGAATTAGTTCAGTCATGATGGAAAACAGCATAATGGCTTCTCAAAACCTAAAAATTGAACTGCCATCTTATGCAGCCATTCTACTCCTGGTTACATCCTGATGAAAACTTGCATACCCTTGTTTACTGTGGGGATTTATGATTAATAAACCTTGCAATCTACCTAAGTGACTGTCAGCAGATGGGTAAGATATACACACATACCCATAAAGAAAAACTAAATATGTCACTTGCATAAAACTAAATGAAGCCTGAGATCGTCATACTATGTTACATGGGTCTGGTTCAGAAAGACCATTGTCACATTGGTTTTCTCTTATGTAGAAGTAAGAATAATAGCAATAGCAAAGGTTAAAAGAGTGGAGAGATCATATACCAGGGAGGTAGATAAGAAAGGGTAGATGCCATCCATATATGACCAAAGATGCTGTATCATTTTGAAATTTGTGTTTATTAGAACTTAGTGTAGAGTACACATTTAAAAGTACCTGTCAACTTTTAGCTTGGTAGAGGGTTAGTTGCACAAAGATCAATAAAATATTATTTCATGCATGTGTAATAATGTAATCTATTGAAGATTATGGACTAAATTTCTAGTTAAGAGAATGGAGATGGGTTTCATAACAGGAAATAACACTGTAGCTGGCTGCTGAGGGAATGGCTTTTGGTTGTTGTCAATGATCATGTGACTGTAAACCTCTCATCATCTTTAATTTCGTATCACTGGTTTAATTTTTTCTGTAGTTTTCTTTAGTGATAAAAGTTACCTTTATTTTTGAGACAAACAAAAACAGAGTAGACACTTAAAACAGGGTAAGTTGTTGTCATTTATATTTCATTTTCATGGTTGCAAAATACAGCTGTTGCATTAGTAAAAGCTTGGATAGAATTGACCTAGAGTTCAGAATAAAACCTTTAAATTTTCTTCTGAGTCTATATACTGACTGTGACTCTTTAATATGACATTTTCTTCCTGATAAGCTGTTGTAACCTGTTTTCACCCACTATTTTAAGCCTACAATAAAATAAGACATTCTATTATTCAATTCTTTTCTCAGCCACCAGCTAAAGTATATATTTCAACAGTATATGCTATCAACTTTTCAAGCCATTTTACTAAAAAAAAAGCTCAAATGTGTATTTTCTTGTTAGTACCTCAGTCATTTAAACCCCAATTTTCAGTTGAAATTCACTCTTCCATTTTTACACTTATTTGCAATTTGTAGTTAGGCTGAGTAAAGAAAGTTGATAAGTAACAACTCTAATAACCTTCATTTTCATATCAAGATTTATTTTTCATTCTTTTGCACATCTTGCAAGTCCATACTTCCATCACTCAGTTTGAGTGGGCTCTCTTGGTACCCTGTGAAACAAATAAATAACAAATATTCACTCCTAGTTATCACTCAGTTTTTTAAGTTGTTAAAAATAACTATATACAACTATTATATTATAGCATTTTTTTCCTTCCTTTTTCTCCCTTTAACCTGTTGCAGGCCTGGTTTGAAGTTAGGAGGGTTGCCTCTATTCTCAGGGTCCTGGTTATCACCTCGGGAACAGGGGCCAACATGATGCAGAAGCAACAGTGCAGCTTCTGGGAACAGGTTGATCAAGCAAGTTTAATTTTATTATGGATGAAAGGCCTTAAATTTTTTTCCCAGAACCCATCCCCCACACCCAGCCATCAAAAGGGCTTTTATTTGATGGTGTCTTAGGCTTCTGGCTGTGGTCTCTTGTTGGTTTAGGAATATTGTCTGGACTTTGCCCTCTTCAAGGCCTCAGGCAGACCCCAGGTTGTCTTATGTGGAAGTGCTGAGGAGCATGTTTTAAGACAGTACTAATCACCAGATTACACTGGCTGAGGCTGATCTGGTCTCTGGGTCTCTGAGAAGCCCATACATTTTACACAAACCCTCTGTTGTATCCCTTTTCACTCTTTTAAATTCATAAATTCTTTTTTTACTGATTATTATTGTATGCATATATGTAAATCCATATACATATATACGCCTAAATATAACCTGTTCAGTCTGTCAGATGTTACTTTTATGTATGTTTTTAGAACTGACGGCTTGATATTGGACAACAAAATGGTGTGTTCTTCTCTAGGAAAGACCACCCCTTCTTCCCTAATTCTCCTTAGTGTCTTACGTAACTTTGTATAAGAGTCAGACCTTGAGGTCTTTCTCCCATCCACTGAAACTTAGATAACTATGCTGAAAACATAGCTATCCATTCAGTGTTAGTGAAGTTATGATTAATGGGAGAGAATTTATAACCAGTAACTTTCTATACCTGTATGATATCAAATAATAACACATACCTATTTATCCTTATACTCACAGAAGATCATAGTTATTACTCCTCATCAAGAAAACTTCTCATTGTTGATTAGGAGAAGTACAGAAAACCAGAGCCAATCAAAACAGAATTTTGGATCTTTCTTTAAAACACTACTACACCTAAGGCTCAGGGAACATTTAAGAAGAGTGATGGGAAGATTTTAAGAGCCAGTCAGTTAGGGTGTTTGCTCTGAGAGTGTTTCTTCTGGTAATGAGTAGCTATTTTTTCACTGCTTTGCAGAGGATAGACACCTAGATCCAGGGATTATGAAAACAAATGTTGAAGCTCAGAAAAACAAAAATAAAAGTTTATCAAGAAATTTTAAAAGACATTTTAAAGGAGAAGCCAAGATTTTATATTTTCTATGAAAAAAATAAACAAACAAAACCAAGCAATATCATAGAGCACATGCATAAATATTTATATATGTGATTTATAATGTATAGAAAATGTACCTGAGAATTGTGATACATAGCAGGATATATTCCACAGTCTTAAGCGAAACTCCTCGGTGCTATAGTATTTTATGAGAAGACATTTTCAGTATGGTTTCTGATTATTTTGCGAGTTTTTTCAAGCTGGTTTCTTCCTTGAACCCAGGGCTCACACAATGGCTCTCTTATTTGCCAAAATTATTATTTCTAGGGTTACACTGTACCTGGGATACACTTGACACTCATGATTTTTTTATCATTACCTGGCAGCAAAAGCTGAGTCTGGTTTAACTTCATGGACACTTTCTATAACCACATCAACCAAATTAATCTGCTTGCAATCTCTCAGATTGCAGCTCTCTTAGCAATTAAAAGACATAGTCTAGTAAAACAAGAGTACAGAAAAAATATTTTATGGGATTAATTTGGCCCTATAGTCATAGGGTATTGGAATGTGATGTCCTAAAATACTTTTTACTTTCTCTGAAGGCTCACTTGAAAGAAACATCAATTATATATGATTATATATATATATATATATATATATATATATATTCTTGAAAGAAGTATCTCATGTCTCTGAGGCAACAGGGAAATTTACAACAGTATATAGTCTACTGACCTAAAAATATTTCCCTCCATTCTTCTTACTTATATATTTATTTATTTTACTTAAAATTGTCCCAAATCACCTGTTACACCTTAACAGTGAATTCAGGTGAACTTTAGGACCAGTTTATTTTTCCAATTTTGCCAGAAAGGGAATATAGGGAAAAGATACCAGTCAGTTGCAACCTGTAAAATAAAATGAAATAAAATAAACCAAGTCTGTTTGTTAACTAATAAAAAACACACAAGAATAGGTCTCATCGTAAATAAAATAAAATAACAAACATTTACTTTCTAATCTTGACTGAAACAGCTAAAAATTTAATTTGGAATAACTTTATGAAGGAATACTATTTACCAGTTCGAAACTCATCCTGCAAAGAAGGAAGTAAATAGGACCAATACAGACAAGCCCATGCTTGAGAGCATACCACATTCCAGTCAGGGAGAAAGTACACAGATAAAATGAACACACTCCAAAAAAATGCAACTTACAAAATTTGACATCAGAAATTAAGAATAATTAAAGCTACACATGTTGCTTAAATGATCTCATTTGATTGATGCAAAGGATTAAACACCCCAAGAATTGGTTTATGCATATATAATGTTGATTTTCAAAAATGAAATCAACATTATTTTAAAGAGAAATATCTGACAAAATTTCTACTCAAACTCAAATCACGTGATTTATAAATATAAAAAATAAATAAATTCTTAATTATAAAATTATAATTGCAGTCCTGATAAAAAACAAGTATAGGACCAGCTTACATATAATTCAGTGAAATGTTTCCAATAACACATATAGTTCAACAAAATAACTACGCAAGGAAATTTTATAAATAAAGTGGGATTAATTGGCTTACAGTTTGAACCATGTAAGTTGAAGAGCAGGTATCTGCATTGGTTGATGATACACTTACTGTCTAATCTCAGGTGGAATCTTGAGTATGTGGGAGAACAAGAAGCAGCTAGGTAACAAGGAGGACCCTAAGGGAGAGAGAGAGATATCCAAGGATGCCCCTGGGAAGGAGAAACAGATAAGATCTCCTAATAAATTGGAAGCATGGGAAGGGGGGGAGAAAGGGAAGGTGGGAAGACATGAGGGAACAGGAGTTGTGAGAGGGACAGAGAGGGAGAAGAATAAAATGGCTCTCTTGACAGAGGAAACCATTAAGTGCTAGGAAATCTCTAAGAATCCACAAAGATAACCCCAGTTAAGACTCCAAACAATAGCGGAGAGGGTGCCTGAACTTGTCTATCATTGTAATGAAATCCATGATCATCCAAAATGTCGTTATAGCACCTTTATACAGTGACTGATGGAAGCAGAGATCTACAACTATGCTCTAGCGGAGGATCTGGAGTCCAGTTGAAGAGAGGAAGAAGTGATTATAAGAGTAAAGGTGTCAAGAGCATGATGAGGAAATGCACAGAAACAGCTGGCAAAGCTATTGGGAGCTCACTGATTTTGAACTGACAGTGGGGAACCTACATCGGACTAACTAGGCCCTCTGAATGAGGACAGTTCTTTGACTTAAGCAATTTGTGGGACCTCGGGAAGTGGGACCAGGTTTTTTCCCTAGTCCATGAAGTGGCTTTTTGGAACTCATTCCTTATAGGATACCTTGCTCAATCTTGATGCTGGGGGAAGAGGCTGGGTCCTGCCTCAATCTGATATCGCAGACTTTCTTGACTCCTCATGAGGTCTTATCCTCTTTGAGGAATGAATAATTGGGTGGCGTAGGGGGAAACTGGGGAGTGAGTGGGAGCAGGGGAGGGAGGGGAACTGTGGTTGGTTAGTAAAACAAAAAAACATTTAAATAATAATAAAACAGAAATCACAATGCAAGGCGGGTCAAATCTCTCTGGAAATGCAACAGAATTACACAAGAGCTGGCTCCTTCTGGGACTTACACTTTAGGGTCCACTGTTCTTCACATCATTGTGCTGACGTCTAAGTCTCCAGAATATGAGGCCTTTGGGAATAATTTATAGCATTAAGATATTTTTTAACCTTAAATTTGCTTTATTTTATAGTGGTCTGTGGCAGTTTTCTCCTAATACACGAACACTACATTCTCTTTTCAGTTTGGTAACTAGTTTAGAATTTCCTTTCCAATATCTATTTTATAGTTCACTAAAATTTTGATTGACCTTATAGGCAGTGTCATCATAGTCATCATAAACAGTTTTCTAAGCCGTGGTCCTAGAGTACAGATCCAATCGCTTTGGTGTTGTCTTTCTTGCTGTGTAGCAAGTGCTAATTCTATATTGGCACTCGCAGTCAATGAGGATGAATTCTATCTTATTGTAATATTCAGGGGTTGCTACCTGATAAATTCATATTTGTACTTTGGGGGGAAGGATGGAAAGAAAGGAAAAGTTCTTTCCTCATTTGATCTCGGTACTTCACTTTCATAGAAAGTAGTTTCTGGTAACCTTAGTGCACTGCTGTGCAATTTTGCTCTCTAGTATTTGCCCAAGACAATAAAAATATGAAAAAGTATTGTTAAAGTTGATTTATTTGCAGTTGCTTCAGACTGAAAGCTGTGGGATATCTTTTTGTATGAAAATAAACTGATTTATATTCGTGCAAGCAATAAAAATAATAAAAGTATTGATTTATGCAACAACATAGGTTACTCTGAATAATATTATCCTGAGTGAAAAGCTGACATAGCACCATATAACACTGCCTGATTGTAAGTTTACCAAATTCTGGAAGAGAAAAATTGATTCATGATTGAAAAAAATTAAAGGAGCTATCATTGATTTTTCAGGCAGTAGAAATGTATATTGACTCAAAGGAAGAGGAAACATTGCCAAAGTTTAGCATATTACATCTACAAGTTATAATTTTCAGATACATTTTTCCAGTGTCTCATTCTTCAAACAATGAAGCTTGTTTCATTTAACTATATTTAAATTTATATAAAATTTTCTAATATTTCTTATATATTATTAATTTTATTAATTAATTTTAAAATTTATTTTACATGCTGACCCTGAGGTAGAACCAACCTCCTCTCCCTGCATCAAGACTGGGCTAGGCAACCCAGCATGGGCAATAGATTTCCCAAAACCAGCTCAGTTGTGAGAGACATGTCCTGAATCCACTGCTAAGGAGCCCTCAAAACATTTCAAGCTACACAACTGTCACACACATACAGAAGGCCGAGGCTGGTCTCATGAGGGATCCCTAGCTGTGAGTCCAGAGTTCATGAGTTCCTATCAGTCCAGGTCAGTTGTTTCTGTGGGTTCTCCTGTCATGACTTTGACCCACCCCCACCCCTCAGCCCCTGCTCATACAATAACTTCCCTCTCCCCTTCACCAGGACTTGGAGCACAGCTCAGTGCTTGGCTGTATATCTTTGCATCTGCTTCCACCAGTTACTGAGTAAAGTCTCTCTGATGACAATTAGAGTAATTTCCAATCTGATTTCAGGACATGGCCAATTTAGGCACTCTGTTCACTATTGCTAGGAGTCTTAGCTATGGTTATTCTTGTGGACTCCTTTTTCCTAACTCTGAAATCCACCCCTCCATCAAGACATTTCTTTCATTACTCTCCCCTTGAATTCTTCCCACAACTCAGTCAGCAACATCACCAATATTCCTTGTCCTCCCTATACCCTTTGCTCCCCCAGTTATCACAGGAGAGCTCTCTATTTACCCTACCCACAGAACTCTATGCATCCCTCTTTAGGCCCTCCTTATTACCTAGTACCTCTGGGGCTGTGAACTATAGCCTGATTATCCTTTACTTTACAGCTAATATTCACATACCATGTTTGTTTGTCTTTCTGGGTCTGAGTTATTTCACCCAGGTTGATTTTATTTTTCTAGTTTCATCCATTGGCCTGCAAATTTTATGATGTCATTTTTTAAATACAGCTGAGTAATAATCCATTGTGTAAATGTTCCACATTTTCTTTATCCATTCTTTGGTTGAAAGGAATGTAGGTTGTTTCCAGGTTCTGGCTATTATGAATAATGCTGCTATAAACAGAGCTGAGCTAGTGTACTTGTGGTGTGGTTGAACATCTTTTAGCTATATGCACAAGATTGAGATAGCTAGGCTCCCAATTTTCTGAGAAACCACAATATTGATTGACAAAGTGTCTGTACAAATTTTCACTCCAACCAGCAGTGAAGAAGTGTTCCACTTATTCCACATCATTTTCATCATAAGCTTTCATTAGTGTTTTTGATCTTAGCCATTCTGAGAAATGTAAAATGGTATCTCAGAATCATTTTGATTTACATTACCCTGATGGCTAAGATTTTGAACAATTCTTTAAGAGTATCTCAGCTATTTGAGATTATTCTGTTGAGGATTCTCACTTCAAATTAGTATTCTCTTTTAATTAAATTATTTTGTATTTTATGTCTAGTTTCTTGAGTTGTTTATATATTTTGGAGATTAGCTCTCAGTCAGATGCATGATTGGTGAAGATTATTTTATATTCTGTAAGCTGTCATTTTTATCTTATTGAAAGAATCTTTTGTCTTACAGAAGCTTTTCACTTTCATGAGGTCCCATTTGTTAATTGTTTCTTAGTACCTGTACTTTTGCTGTTAGATTCAGGAAGTTGTGTTGTGTGCCAATCAGTTCAAGGATACTTCCACCTTCTCTTCTACCAGGGTCAGTGTAACTGAATGTACCATGTTGAGTTCTTGGACTTGAGTTTTGTACAGCACAAAAAATCTGGATCTATTTGTATTCTTTTACATGTCAACATAGTTACTATAGCACTAATTGTTGAAAATGCTTTCTGTTTTCCACTGTACAATTTTAGATTTCTTTCAAAAATCAAATGTTCATAGGCATACCATATTATGTCTTCTATTCAGTTCCGTAGATCCATCTGTCTTGTTTTTATGCCAATTCTATAGCTCTGTAGTGTAGTAGAACATGAAGTCAGGGATGGTGACACATCCAAAAGTTCCTTTATTGTATGGGATTATCTTATCTATCACGGGTTTTTGTTTTTCTTTATAAAGTTGACTGTTATTTTCTTTCAAGGTCTGTGTAGAATTATGTTGGAACTTTGATGGGCATTACATTAAATCTGTAGATTGCTTCTGGTAAGACTAAAATTTTTACTATGTTAATCTTACTGATCCATGAGCATGTAAGATCTTTTCATTTTCTGATAATTTTTCCAACTTCTTTTTTAAAAGACTTGAAAGTTCTTGTCATACAGGTCTTTCACTTGTTTGGTGAAAAACCTTTCAGGATATTTTGTATTATTTGTGGCTATTGTAAAAGATGTTGTTTCCTGATTTCTTTCTCAGCTTGTTATTCACTTACATATCTGAGGGCTATTCTTTTTTGAGGTGATCATGGATCCAGCCACATTACTAAAGGTGTTTATCAGCTTTAAAAAGTCTCTGGCAGAATTTTTGGGGTCACTTATTTATGCTATCATATCATTTGGAAATTGCGAAAGTTTGACTTCTTCCTTTCCAATTTGTATCTCCTTGATCTCCCTTTGTTCTCTTATTGCTCTAGCTAAAACTTCAAGAACTATATTGAATAGATACTGAGAGAGTGGACAGCCCTGTTGTTCTAAGTAGTTTCTGCCCTGGTCTTTCGGCTTAGTCCCATTGCTATTTAAGTCCAAATAATCACACAGAAGCTTTTATTATTTTTATGCCAGTTGACCTAGGGCCCAGGCATATAATTTGCTAATTCCTTCATCTGAACTCAACCCATCTTGTTCAGCTATGCAGCTAGGTATCTTTTCTCAGCAGCATTTCCACTGTCTACTGGCAGCTCCTGCGACTCTGTGGCATCTGTCTCTTCTCTGAGTTGTTCCCTAGTTTTCTTAGCCTGGTAGCCCTGCCCACACTCCTTGTCTGCCTTTGGCCAATCAGCTTTTATGGTTGATATGACTTGATGGATGATATTTTGTTATTTAAAAGTTTTTCTTTTCATTTTACATTCCAACAACAGTTCTTCCCCTCCTGCCACTCATGACTCAGCTTTCCTCTTCCCCACGCCACCCACTTCTTAGAGAGAATAAGTTCTCCTATGGGAAATCAATAAAATCCAGCACATCAAGTTGAGGCAGGACCAAATCTCTACCCTCTGTATCAAGGCAAATTGAGGTATCTCTCTATAGAGAGTAAGATCCAAGAAGCAAGTTCATGCACTAAGGATTAATCCTGGTCACACTGTCAGAGACTCCAGAAACTGTCCAAGCCACACAATTGTCATCTATATACAGAGGGCCTAGTTGAGTCCCATCTAGGCTCCCGAGCTGTCAATCAAGAGTCAGTGAGCTTTGTACACCTTGTGTCAGTTGGCTCTGTGGGTTCCTCCATCACGATCTTGACCCCTTTGTTATATAATCCATCCTTCTTCTCTTCAGCTGGTAGAGGGGCTCAGCACAGTACTTAGCTGTGGGTCTCTGCATCTGCCTCCATCAGTTGCTGGATGAAGGATTTATAATAACGATTAGGGTGGTCATCTGTTTGATTACAATGGAAGACCAATCCAAATACCCTCTTTACTATTGCACTGAGTTTTTGCTGGGGTCATCCTTGTGGATTCCTGGGAATTTCCCTAGAATTGAGTGTTTGCCTAACTCCAGAATGTTTTCCTCTATCAAGATAGGTTTCTTTGTTCTCCCTCTCTGTCCCTCCCCAACTCTACCATTCAATTCCCTCATGATCTCTTCCCATCTTCCCTTACCCTCTCTGCCATGCTCCCAAATTACTTATGAGAACTTATTTATTTCCCCTTCCCAGGGGGATTCATAGACAACCCTTAGGGTCCTCTTTATTACCTAGCTTATCTGGGGTGGTGGATTGTAACATGGTTATCCTTTCCTTTATGTCTAATATCTACTTCTGAGTAAATACATACCATATTTTTGTTTCTGAGTCTGGGTTGCCTCACTCAAGATGATTTTTCTAGTTCCATCCATTTGCTGGCAAATTTCAAGATATCATATTTTTTTTCTGCTGAGTAATACTCCATTGTGTAATGTACCACATTTTTCAAATCTATTTTCTGGTTGAGAAACATGTATGTTGTTTCAAAATTGTGGCTATTACAAATAATGTTGCTTTAAAAATGGTTGAATAAATGTCCCTGTGGTATAAACATGGATGTTTTGGCTATGTGCCTAAAAATGGTATTGCTGTATCATGAGGTAGATTGATGTCCAGTTTTCTGAGAAACTGTCATCCTGATTTCCAAAGAGGCTGTACAAGTTTACATTCTCACCAGCAATGGAGGAGGGTTCGCCTTAATCTACAGCCTCTCCTGCTTTGACTGTCATCAGTGTTTTTTATTTTAGACATTCTGACAGGGTGAGATTATATCTTAGAGTTGGTTTTATTTGCATTTTCCTGATAGCTAAGAACATTGAGCAATTCTTTAAGAGTCTTTTGGCCATTTGAGATTATTATTTGTGAATCATCTGTTAGATATGTACTTTATTTTTAATTCTGTTATTTAGGTTTTTGGGCTCTAGTTTCTTGAGTTCTCTGTATTTTAGAGATCAGTATTATGTTATTGTAGGGGAGGTAAAGATCTTTTCTCATTCTGTAGCAAGCTGTTTTGTCTTATTGAGTGTATCCTTTACCTTACAAAAGCTTCTAAGTTTCATGAGGTCCCATTTATTAATTGTTGTTTTCAATGTCTGTGCTATTGGTATCATATTTAGAAAGTGGTCTCCTGTGCCATTGCATTCAAGGCTACTTCCCTTTTTTCTCTATTAGGATCAGTGTAACTGGGTTTATATTCGGGTCTTTTATCTTTTTGGACTTGAGTTTTGTGTGGGGTTATAGATCTAGATCTATTTGCATTCTTCTACATGCCATTATCCAGTTATGCCAGCACCATTTGTTACAGATGCTTTCTTTGATGGATGATATTTTGATATGTTCTGAAATTCAGTTTGCCAGTATTTTATTGAATATTTTTGCATTGATGTTTATGAGGAAAATTAGTCTGTAATTTTTTGTTGTTGTGGTTATTGCATATTTGTGTTCTTTAGGTGTTGGGGTAAATATAAGCTTGTAAAAAGAATTGGGCAAATCTCTGAACCATAAAAAGACCAGGACCAGATGGTTTCAGCATATTATTCTTCCAGACTTTTGAAAAAAAAAAGCTAATACCAATATGCCTCAAATTGTTCCACATAGTTAAACAGAAGTAACACTGTTAAATTCTTTTTCTCTTGTGTATTTTTAAATATTTAGAAAAATACAAATATTTACAAGTGAAGTTGAAACCTGCAAAATAAACAGGGTATATTTATTGATTCTTATGGCATGGGAAAGACATAATAAATTTAAGTATATAATTGTGGATCTAGAAAGTGAAATGTTTGACATAGGAAAATCATGGTTTCTTAAAATTGCTGTTTTATTGTACATTTTATATTAAAAATTAGAAAATATAATGTGTTCTCCTGTGATACATACTAAAAAAATTAATGTTTCTTTATGAGAATCAGGTTTAAGTTTTGGGACCCTTACCTCCCTCCCTCTCTTGAATTGTAATTTTAATGATTTTGCTTGATAATGGAGAGAGTAGCACCATTGTTAAGTGAGTTACACATATAAGCAGATTCCCCAGAGAATGGCATATAATCTAAATGTAGTATTTGTAAATATTTATCTATTTTATATGTTCATACATTCATTTCATCATGCCCAAATTGGATTAATTTTGAGCCATAACTTACTGTCTAGAATATTTAAATTAAAGTTTTTGGTAACATACATCCAGTTTAACAACCTTAATAGTTATTGAAAAAAGTACAAGGGAAAAAATACCATAGTATTGATTCACATAAGCTTTGATTTATGTGTTAACTGTACACATGCATAATGTGTCTTGAACACTTCTTCAAAAGTTGAAACATTGAATATTTACTTTTGTTAATATTATAACCAAGACAACTAAAAAGATAAAACAAATCAATCATTTACGTTATCATATTTTTCTTGTTGGCAAAGTATTATAGGAGAGATCATAGTTTAGCCATTAGAAATTTAGAAAATTTATATGAGTCAATGGCTATACTATTTTATAAAGCACATGTCCATATCTTACTGTTTTGCTTTGATTTAAATAGTAGTTTTACTAAGAATAGGTGTATTTGGTGTTTTTTAAAGTTTCTATTAAAAATTTACAGCCTATGAAGAAACAGTTACTGCCATCATAATATTTTAATTGTTGGGCTTACATTTCTAAGAGTTTAGCTAACACATTTTTATTACAAAAATAAATCTGAACTTAAAGCATTTTTGATTAAAATATATTTTATTACAAAGTGCATGCTTGAGTTTTACATGAATCCTTATTATTGAGAAGCTTCCTGATGACTTAATTCCATTATTCTTGAAATCCATAAGTTATGTATCAAATTTGTGTGGATATTAATTTTTAATTCTAAAATTATCTGCTAAATCTTCACATAGAAATAAATGCAACTGATGTGTTTAAATGAGTTACTTATTTTCAAACAAAGGATATAATTGTAAACCACTATGTAGCAATTGTAAGATTTATGAATCTACTGACAGTCCCCTAGCCTCAGCTGAATTATATCTGAAGCTTTCCAATATTTGGAAACAATCAAACTGACACTTATAGTACTTAAATGAAATGGCTAGCTTATTGCTACACAGACATTATAGTACCATTAATTCTTAATCACTTGTAATAACAACTAAACATCTTTTGATCATTAAGATAACTACATTTTAGGAATGTTTATTCTATGAAGTAATTTCTGAAATACTGCCATCTTGTGGTACTATTTATGATATGGACTACTGAAAACAACACTGCTCTAATGATATTAGTAAGTAAACAAAAACGATTGCCATGGAAACCTATAGAAGAAGAATAATCTATTTCTTAACTAGGAAATATCACTTCTATGTTCACCCAGACTAATACAATATAGAAGCAGAGAGTATAATATATCCTACTTGCCTACACACTTATTATGAGGAAATAATTAGGCAAGAAATTCAAGTCAATAATAGCTAATGCTCCCCAAAGAGGAAAAGGCTTAGGTTCTACTAAACCAGAAATATTATTATACAAAAATTATGTATTAAGCATGTTAAATATAAGCTTTACCTAAATTTTAACAAACACTTAGACTCATTGGCTGCCATTACCTTTAGGTTGTTATAACAAACACTTAGACTCATTGGCTGCCATTAGCTTTAGGTTAAACAGTATCTCTTTTTCAGCATGATTTGACCTAGCAGTAATGTGGTTTTATGGCAGCATGATTGAGTTATTTGATAATCCAGGATCTTCTAGATCATTCCACTGTCTTTTCTGATTAAATCTTATATATAAGTGACAAGCATATACAGAGTTAGCTTAAACTCTGTTCTGTGACTGACATGATTATTTAATTTAATTTCTTAGAAAAAAAAAGTAAAACTCAAAATTAAGCCTGTTTCCAAAACAAAGAATGTTTAAATATTTACCATTATTCAACATAAACAGAGAGAATTTGACATGATCTGAAAATACCTCAGAGTTGTTTATAAGTTAGTGGCAAAATCCACAGTGTCTATTTAAAACTGTATGTTCAGGAATATTCAAACGACCCATTCTGTTATTGAATGTTTATGTTGTAAAGGTTTAATCATTACATAAGCATTATATGAAGATATTCTGGAAATTTAGCCTACTGAAAGAACAGCTGCATGGTCTCTTGTACTAAGAGGTTGCCTGGTAATGCACCAGGGGCATTTAATAGATCACAGACATAAAAAGATATTTGTACACATTGTTAAGATCTGCTTAGGCCTCTCTAGTAGTTGAAACACAAGAAAGCATTTCAAAGCAATTCTGAGTAAAATGCCCCCAAGCTTTGAGTACCAAAGTAGTTTTCACAAAATAAAAGCAAAACTCCTTATGCGGCAACCTTGCCCTTGCTCTCAAGACAGTCTTTTATTTTCTGTAGGGGAATTAATGTGAGTACTATCAATGAACTCAGCCTTGTAATAATCCTTCCTTACATTTTTACAAGTGCTTTCTGTTTCTGTGCATCTTAGTCCAAAATTCAAGTGCTTTTACTTTTACTATGGATGAATTCAGAGACAAATCCCTCTATTTTTTTTTTTTCTGTATTGGATCTTTAACTCTGTGATGGCATCAACAATATTAGTGGCCTTTCTTGGTGTGTCTTCAAATGCTGAATACTAAATTAGTCAGTGCTTTAAGAGGTAAGCATAATAGGTTTGTATAGCAAACAATGCTGGCATGGTAAAACAAAGTACTTTTATGGGTGACATATTTCTTGTAAATTATTTATTATTTTTATAATTTAACTTTGAAATGCCATTTAATTTTGATTCAAATTGTGAAAAATACCATTTAGAGATAGAAACTTATGCATGTTAGAATAAGGATGATGATGTAGATGCTACCTGAATAAAAAGTGGTACATTTTTCTTAAAAGCTGCAACTAGATTCAACTCCCAGCACCACTTACATACAAAAATAATATACAACCAATAAATTTATATGTACAAATGTGCACTATTATGTCTTAGTATTCAGTTCCCTAAAGACATCCTCTCTGATATACCATAGGTACAAATTGTGGCATTTTGAAACCATAATGCAGTGAGTTAAATAACTCCAATTTTTAAAGAACATGCAATTCTGTAAGAGTTTAGATATTTTTATTTCAGTATGCCTACCTACACACACACATAATGTAGAGATTTAAATACATTCAAATAATACTCTTTATATATATATATATATACTCTTTATATATATATATGTATGTATGTATGTATGTGAGGATGGGGAGATGCGGAAAGAGAGAGAATGACCTGATGTGGTGGGAGGAGGAAGGGACCTTGAATAACGATATACAAGGATAGAAAATATGACTTTTTCATTCATAATAATAAAAAAAGGAAAAAGGTGTATATATATATATATGTGTGTGTATATATATACAAAGAATTCTATTTTATTTAGGTAAAGTGGCTCTGAAAAAGAAAACAAAGGCAAGTTGTTTAAAAGCAACAAGCATTTGACTGTAGCAATAAAAAAAAATCTAGAGCACTTTTAAGTTCATCTCATACACTATTGCTTCAGAATGGAATAAACACTGGTGGACCCATCACTGGATAATGTTGACTTCTCTTTCTAGTGTGAATAACCCGATATTTAGAGAGGTGAAATTCCAGTAATTATTTTCTCTTGGAACAAATACTGTGATCTGAAATTGTCTATTCAAGCCTAATTATGCAGACATGAAGTGATTCTTGAAAACTAACCAGAGAATACTAGTTCCTTTTTTTTATATAAATTCTAACTAGTAAAGTTACATAAAAAGTTTTGAGATTATGAAAAGAAACCTAGAACACAATGCATTTATTCTTGCATGCTGTTTTATACTAGGGGCTCAGAGAATTGAAATTTGAAGTAACAAATAAAGCTCAGTGAAAACACTAAACAAAAATGGGAGCCATGTCAAAAAATATTTTATTAAACATCATCTGAAATCAATATTTTTAAAAACATGATAATTTAAAAAAGAGATAAAGTACTAGGTCAGCTTTAGTGGGGTTATTCATCTTCATCATTCTCCAGTCTATAGCTGCTTTGATAACTTCAGCTTCAGCTTCCCCTATGGGCAGAGTAGGGAAATGTACACAGCAAGAACAATCTCTAACTAGTACATGATACAAGGTAACATCATACTGTTCTGACTGGTAAATACAGTGACCAACTAACAGTTTCTAATTTAAAGAGCAAAAGGAAAAGGTAGAAACACATTCATGGGACTTAGTTTACCATGAACATTTTCATCTTATTATTTTAAGGTTGTTTAATTAGTGAGCATGAAATTTTTTCTGCATTTTACAATATCATCTACTTAATCCTCAACTTGTTTAGCAATATCAAGAAGCAAAATAGGTAAAATAACTGTTAATTCTTAATATTCAATGCCACATTTATTTCATCAGTTAAAATACTCATCCATAATATCTTCAGATCAAAATTATTATCATTTATAGTCCTTTAGATAGTAAGACTTACTACTCTAATATTAATAATATTAATAATAGAAGCCCCTTTCTTTAGTTACTTGTCCTTCAAATGCTTCATGAGATTCTAGCAGGTATATAGACAGATGTTGTGGTGCAGAAAAAACTGCTTACAAAGTGTGACTGTCAATAAGAATGTGTGTTCTTGGCTTTGTGCCCATTTGAAATCAGTAGTTGTCATTTACAGAATTTCTAGATGTTAGTTTCTATATTTTTCCTTTTATGACTTCATATTTTTTTCAAATGTTGTTTTTTTTACTACAAATGTTTTTATATTATCTGTTTGCGTTTTCCTTTTTTGTCTTTTCATAGAGGCTTTTCTTTTGCATGTAGAACTGCTTGGGGAGAAGAATCTTGCCTCATGAAGTCCTAGAGATTAATCTGAGCTACAGACACTAGCTTTCAAGTATTTATGAGGTGTCAGAAGCAATGATTTGGACCATTCACATGATTACAAACCTGGGGTTTTCAGCAGGGCTCCAGGTGATGTAGGTTTGAATATCTAAGGAAACAAGGACATGGGAAGGGCAAGCAGTAGATGGGTCTGGAGCCACCTGAACATCAGGGACAGGATCTAAGCAACTGGTGTCTAAAAGGATCTCCAGCCCATGCTTTGCTTAACCAGGTGGGTCCCTGAAGCAACAGTTGGTAAACAGCCCTGCTGTCAGCTCTTCCTGGATTCTAAAGATCTGTACTTGCCCAGGTATTCAGGTCAGCTAAGGGCACCAGTCTTGATCTGCCCAGCGTAGAACCTCACTACCAGGTCAGTGACAAAAGTTTCCTCAGTCTCTCCAGACTGACAGGACACCCTGACACCCCAACCACTGGAATTGACTAGCTTACAAGTTTGCAGACTCAGTCACAGAGCTTACCTGATTAAGTTTGAGCAGGAGGCAGTTGCAGGAATCCCGGCTGGCAGCCTTGGCAATCTGTGGTCATGTATTGTGTATTTAATAAAGCTTGTCTGAAAATTAGAGGACAAAACCAAGCCATGAAGGTCAGGGAGTGGTTAGAGTTAGTTACCTTATCATGAGCTCATCCCCCACCACCTAGATGCCTGCACTAGCTCTGTGTGTGTGGCAACTTGTGGTTTTCAGTTCTCTTTTTCTTCCATGTGGGTCTTGAGATCAAACAAAGATTGTCAGATTCTGAATTATGTTTATCTGATGAGATATCTCCCTAGCCCAATTTTAGTACATTGTCATTACAAAATCATCCTAGATATTAACCAGTCTGACAGGTGTAAGATACTATCTCATAACGTGAGGATGTAAGATGGCCACATTTGAGTAGGGATGGAGATGAAGAACAATGAAAGAGATATCTTGATAGAATGAGCCATCATGGTGTTACAGAGAAATCTAGTGCTAGTGAAATCCCCAGGAAGCACAAGGGTGTCCCCAGCCTTTCCCTGTACTCAGATTGGTGACTACCCTAATTCTCATCATAGAATCTACATCCAGTGACTGATAGAAGCAAATGCAGAGACCCATAGCCAAGCACTTGGCCTGACCAAGCTCCTGAAGTTAAGTTAAAGACAGGGAGGAGGGAGTATAAGAGCAACAGGGGTCAAGATCATAATGGAAAGAACCACAGAGACAGCTGACCCTAGCTCGTGGGAGCTCATGGACTCTGGACTGACAGATGGGTAGCCTGCATGGGACTGTACTAAGCCCTTTGAATAGGGGTGATAGTTGAGTGGCTTGATCTCTTTATGGGTCCTCTAACAATGGGACCAGGATTTATACAGAAACATGAACTAGGTTTCTATAGCCCATTCTCTATAAAGGGATGCCTTACTCAACCTTGACCTGGTGGGGGATGGGCTTGGTCCTACTCCAACTTGGTATGCCAGCCTGTGTTGACTACTCATTGAAGGAGGCCTTAGCCCTGTAAGAGGGCTGGATGATGGAGGGTGATGGAGGAGGGAGCAGGAGAAGGAGAGGGAAGAGGAAAATAGTTGTTATATACAGTGAAAAAATAAATAAATACAAATAAATAAAAACCCCCAAATCTTCCTGGATATTGTATATTTAAACATAACATCATTCAGAAATAGAAGCTATTTTTATAGGTTTACAAATCTAATTTCATTTAATCATAAAGACCACAAAATAAAATTGTCCTGTGGTTTAAATTCCTCAAGTTAAAAAAAAAATAAGTTTATTTAGAACAAACAAATGCCCACTTTTTGTTTTGTATAATTACTATTAAGTAACTTTTAACTTTTTATCTTTTGTCAATATTTCTTAGCGTGAAGTTTTACTTTAATGTTCTACATATAGCCAATAATTCTTCAGATACCTATTAGTAAATCTTTAGGAAAAACACTATGTATTGTGTAGTTGGAAAAATCATATGGTTTATTAGTTATTTTTATTATTGCTTTGACAAAATATTTTGCTCAAACAAATTAAGGGTAAAGGATGCTTATTATGGCTCTCACCATTGCAAGGCTTTACAGTTCATCACTGAGAGGCAGACATACAGTCAGGAATGTCAGTCAGGTGATTACACTGATCTTCAGTCAGGAGTCAAGCAGTGATGACTACTTGCATTTATCCAGTCCACTCTTTTTAATGCAGTTCAGGACCTAAGCCCTAGGATTGATACTTTCTACTTTTAGGTTTGGTTATCTCCCACAATTAAAAAATTCCATTTAATACCTCAGAGCAAGAGACTTGGCTCCTAGCTCTTGTCAAATTGACAAAGTTAACCAAGATGAACATTCTCTCTACATTGATCTTTTATGTCTTAAACAGTTATCCTCAGAATAATGTATAACTATTTCTTCATTCATTAGGTAAACTTTCTGTGTATGCTATGGTTTAAAATAAATGTTCTTAAATAATGGAGAACAATCTATTTGTTCTCATGTTTCCTGAAAAATTCTTGAACAAAAATTAGTTTCCAGAATAAAATTCTTGCTACCATCACATATTGACAGACTTTCCCAATAAAAACAGCAACCTTATACTTTCCTCATAAACAGCATGAAGTTCAATATTCAATCAAATAAAATGCAGTGTTAGTTTCAGTGAAATTTTTAACTATGATGACAATAAATTACTATAAAACAAGCTGTGTGTCTATGTTTTTGTGTGTAAGGGCTAAAAAAAAATCAAATTTATATTCTCTGTGCTTTTCCAAAAAAGCCATCTAATGTAAGCAAGTCATTTAAATTCTTTGGATTTCTCATCCCAGAATACTGTATTCCTTCAAACTACTTCTTATTTAACTAAAATCCCAAGGGCTAGAAGACTGCCAAGAAGTATAGTATTTCTTGCTCAAAGAACAAGAACAATTCCCCAAGTGTGGAATGTATTGAAAGTTGTTTATTATAAACACGAAGATGCTGAAACTCTATTCACTATAAGACAAATTGAAATCCTGTGCACTTGAAGGTAAGTGTTGCAGAAGCAGTTGCAGCAGTAAGCTTGCTGGAGTTGGCTCAGAATTAATGAGAACAGCAGGAAAAAGGTAAATTTTGATATTTTCTATTGGCTGTCAACAGCATCTATTCACTAGTACTCTCTGTTACAGTAGAAAAGTTAATGACCTGGATTCATTGAATATTTCAATAAGCATATCATTATCATATAAATATACTTGAAAGTAAGAAAATATTCTGTGTTGTAACTAGACAGTGTATGATTTTGCAAGGTCACTGAGGCTATATATTCATCATGGATTTTGCAAAGTCCTAGTTTATGGTGCCTTATTGTTAAAGTGGCCTATGAAACCATGGTAAGGGTAGATACATGGAGAAGATAGTAATACTGTGTTTCTACTTAGTCACCTCATAACTAAAAAAAAATTAATCACCAAAGCCAGCATTTGCACACAAAATTAATCTGCAGTTATTTTACTTTTTAGCTGTTTGTGAGTGGCAGAGACTGCAGTTTACATAGGCTAGATCTGTAACAGAATTTATCTTGTTTCCCAAAGGTGTGTTTCCCAAACTTCAAATAAATATAAACTTGTGCCCACAAATAGTTAGGTTCAGTGTTCTTGACCTTTCAACATCTCTGTTCAGTGGACTGTACCCTTAGACTCTACACAACCCCTGTTTCACATCCTTTAATAAAGCCAGTGAAAACAAGAGAAGATTTATGTTCTGAGACTTTTGAAGTATTTTGTATTGATTTTGCTTGGCGTAGGTAAGGTTGCAGATTAGATGCCTCTCTAGAGAGAAAGGATGCAGATTAGCATCAATGTCACATCTCTGCCTTCCTTTCCCTGGAATGACGAAGGCAGTAAAAGATATCACAAATTGGGTGCTTTAATATCATTAAGGGATATGATCATAAAACAGAAGACATATATAAACAATAATAACACTAAGAATTCCATAGATTTCACACTTAAATAATGTTTGTGTACATGTGAGTATGAACATGTTGGCTGGAAGGTAGAGGTCTGAGAGAAGCTTCTGAGAACTATATCTCTTACTTCAGCCTGTGTTCTGGGAATCTAACCCAAATTGTCAAGCTTGGTGTCAAGTTCCTTTACCAGTGGAGTCATCTTGTGGTTTTTAAATATACATGCTACAGGATTATACTTAACTATGCAAACATGTGTGACATTTTTGTATGTTCCATTTGTGTAACTATGTAAAGATGTGTTGTTTTGTCTGCCTGAGGCACTTGATTGGTCTAATAAAGTGCTGAACAGCTAGTAGCTAGGCAGTAGAAGGATAGGCTGAGTTGGTAGGCAGAGAGAATAAGTAGGAGGAGGAATCTTGGTCAGAATCAGAAAAGAACATGGGAAAACTAGCCAGCCAGACAGGGAAGAAGCAAGAAAAGACATACAGAAGGAATTGAAGGTAAAAAGCTTGAGGCAAAGTGTAGATGAAGAGAAACAGTTAAAATTAAGTTATAAGAGCTAGTGGAACAAGTATAAGAATTCATGTTATGATGTGGGAGATGGTTTGTATCCCAAAATAAAGCTTGCTTCATCTACTTGTTTTCAATAAGTACATTAACATATAACATAAAGATGGAGGATTATTTTGACTCACAGTCTGAGGAGAAGGCTTTGTGGTGTGGTGAACCCAGCTAACATTGATTGCACAGCTGGTCTCAAGATTCTACACCCAGAAAGAAGAGGGGATAAATATGAATGCTCAACTGGCTATCTTCTTTCTCTCTTCTTATTCTAGGGTCTGGGACCCATTATGTGGTATGTTGACACTCACATTCAGAGTGGGTCTTAATGGTCCACTTAAACCTCCATAATAAATACCTTCACAGACACAGTGAAAGACATGTCTCTAAGCAATTTCAAATTTAATTAAGTAGATAATGAAGGGTAAGTTAACCATTACACAAAGATGAAACATATTACAATATTTTTGTTAATTTTTAGCACAAATATTCTAAAATATAGAACAAGACATTCCTATGATTCCAGTGAATTAAATCTTATGTCTGATGTTATACTGTTTTCTTAATTTTGTATTATCTTAATTGTTAAGTTTGCATTTAATCACCTTATATGTAATGATATATCTCTATATAATTTATTGGTCACTCAGGCCCTAAGTTTCTCAAAAAAATACAGGCTATTATTATTGCCCTTATATCGCGGTAAAAACCCTCTGTGAGATATGTTTTAAGTGAGGTTTATTTTGAGAGAATCACTTACAAAACAGAGGAGATTTTAAGAGAAAGCAAAGGGATAAAGTTGCAACGCACCAGAGTGTTTCTAAGGAAACATCCTCACACACGCACCGTTGGCCCAGAACTCCACCCGGAACTCTGCCACCATGAGCCGGAAGCCACGCCCCATCGCGAGAGCTCCCAGCCCTGCACAAGAGAATGCTTGCTTCCTGTCTCTCTCCAGGTGTTGTCCAAAGCTTGTTCTCATAGACCACGCCCCTCTCGGTTTCTGATTTCTCGATACATCTCCCCCTTTTGTCTAAATATGAAGGTTCTAAACTAGGTATAAAACTACATACTATAGGGATCATCATAAGGCAGTGCCTGGGGAAGAGAAAGGTTCTAACATAAGTGAGGTCAAACTACCGCTAACAAACAACAACTACAAAGTGCAAGTTAATATCTAAAATGTTGATACGAGAAAATGCACAGGGATTGCTTTAAGGTTGTTTATCTTAAACAAAGTTCTAACACCTGAGTGTCTTTGCTGAAATGTGAAGTAATAACAACCTCAACTATCTAATCTTCAACACCATCAAGACCTGAGAAGGAAAATATATACCAAAAGTTGGAAGCATAAAGTAACTTCCAGAATTTAGGAGAAGACAATGACAGTTAACTACCTGGACAGTCATCCACCACTTCTCTGTACAATGGGAGCATTCATCCCTTTGGCTACTGGCCTATGATATCTGACAAGTTTCCATAGAAGCAGGGTATTTTTTGGTAGGACCGTCATCCTGGCTAGGCAGGCTTTGGCAGTCTCTATCCCTCATCCTGCAGGTCCATTTCGGACAGTGAGCACGCTGACAGCAGTAGGGGCAAGTGCAGTCCTTTTGCCCCTCAGGCCATTATTCGCCAAATAAGACAATCTCTTTGCAAGATGTCTGTGATGCTCAACACCACCTTGAGAAAGGAACAGTGATGCCAGGAGCTGTCATGTCTCTCAAGGCCAAGTTTTAGATAACAAAATCTTGAATGACTTATTCTCTCAGTCTATGAAGTGGTTGAAGACACCTATCTATTGGGTGTATTCTAACATATTTTCAAAAAGCCTGAGTATACTGACTGCTAGGTGGCAAATCTGAGTAACCATAATCTGTAATCCCAATCAACCAAGAAAGTAAAGCTAACATTGTAAAAATAGGCATTCCAAAAATGAGTGTACAGCTCCTCCAAATAATTTCAAGTATAACAATCTTAGGAAAATTGACCAAAATGCACATTTTGTATCAAATGACATTTTGTATCCTAACTATATATCATTATATATAAAAATATATCTAAACAGATTTATATAAAACAACTCCTGTGTATAGTACAACAAATGTTATGACTATCATAAATAATTAGAGGTAGAAATTGCATTATGGAAATGACAATGCACTTAATACACATCAGTGTGCAAAATATTTTAGACAGAGGTAGACACATGCAAAATAGGGCAATTATACATTCAACTTTGCATTAATATATATTATCCCAATCAGATGTATAGATTAATTTCCCATTTGTGTCAATATACAAACATTTGTACCATGTTCAACTTTGTATCAATATACATATTATCTAAATCAAGCATATAGATTGATTTCCCATTTGTATCATTACACAAACATTTGTACCATGTCAATTCATTTTTCATTCATCCTTTGGTTAATAGTTGTTTGTAAGTATAATGATCTCCTATCTATTCCCTTTTCTTTCTCTCTCTCTCCCTCTCCTTTTTTTTCTATAATATCATTCTATCCTCTACCCAATATTAACTTATAACCATCATACCCAAATGATAATTGACTATAACCCTCCCTTGGATGACCAATTTATCGGGAAAGGGACGTAGTTCTTTCATTAAGTTGCTTCATGCTGGCCTGTGGGCAACAGTATCTCTGTGGGGTCCTGTAAACTAAACAATGGTTAAGTCCTAATGAAGTAACTGTAAACATATATATATATATATATATATATATATATATATATATATATATATAAAACCATTCCACAAATGTCTATAACCATTCTCATCATACTGAGTGAGTCCATCTGAAATATTTGCTAAAGATATGATAAGACACTATCTTACAACTGTCCTGATTGGTCTATACCTCAAAAGTGATCACTGAGTGACATACAGCAGGTTCCTTCTTACTCTGTCTCAATGTGTTTTGTTTTTCATAGGTGGGGGCCCCATCTTCCTTCTGGATGCCTTGTAGAGTGCTGGTAGGAGAAATTGTTTTTAATAGTGAAGGATCCAATGGATATTATCAACTGAAGATATTGAACCATCAGAAAGTATTGTGTGTAGAAAAGATTTCTAAAGTAAGAGAGTAAAAAATTCAAAAAGGAATAAGATTTAAAATTTAAAATAAAAGTGAGATAAAATTGGTCCCTATATATTTCATCTATTTTCTGTCCCACTTCAGGTGGCTTTTCTGACGTGAGACAGAGTTTTTAAAGTTTTATTTACCAACACGCTTGGGTTTAGAGAGGGAGAAAGCCACTTGCTCCACCTCCAAAGCCAGCCTTTTTTGTTATCAAACCAGGACCTCCTTTATATATATAAATACATAATCATTAGATATATATGTACAGTTGTGAGAATAGAGAAATTACCCTTAGTGCCTGTCAGTGTCAGGTGTCCTTGTAATCCCCTGTAGTCCTTATAATGTTTCAAAAGTCCGAGCATTCAGAATCCTTTTAGCTTTGTGAAGAGGGTTGTATCCATTCTTCTGTAAAAACAAAATTAAGACCCTGCCCCACCTTAGTTAAGTGAATGTTCCTTACCACATATCCAATTGTCTTATTGGCAGACGAGCCATTACTCCTCCTCAGGAGGGTTCTCCTTTTCGATCAGGTTCTTTATCAATCTCGTTGGTACCCATATTTTCTCTTTTCCTGTGGAAACAAAAGCAAAACCCCTACCCCAACGAAGCACATGCCCTAGCTTCCATTCTGAAGATAGTGCATCCTTAAAATAAACAGGTTGATTCAACTCAGGAATTATTTCTATTACCCAATGTTTCTCTGCAGCTGAAGTTCCTTTCTCATAAGTATTAAGAAAGCTTAATGTCAACAAGGCGCTATGTAATTTCTCCATAGGTTTTTTCATACCACCTTTCTGTTATGAAGCATCTCTTTCAAGGTGCAATGGGATCTTTCCACAATCACTTGTCCAGTGGGGTTGTGTGGTATCCCAGTAATGTGTTTTATCTCATAATATCCAAAAATCTGCTTCATTTTCTGGGAAACATATGCTGGAGCACTGTCAGTCTTAATTTGATCAGGAATTCCCAATATGGCCATGGTTTCCAGAAGATGAGTGAGTACTGCATTAGCATTCTCAGAACTCAGGGCAGTAGCCCACTGCATTCCTGAGTAGGTGGCAATGGTGTGATGAACATATTTCATCTTACCAAATTCAGGGAAGTGAAACACGTCCATCTGCCAAATCTGATTGCTCCTAGTACCCTTAGGATTACTCCCAGTGGGCAAAGATGGTTGATTGTAAAGGGAACACTTGTCACACTTTCACAAAATTTCCTTGGTTTAATGCCAAGTGATGGGAAAACTCTTCCTTAATCCCTTGCTATTGACATGATGCTTCTTGTGAAATTCTGAGGCTTCTACCACATTCCCTATCAATAACCGATCAATCTCATCATTACCCTGTGCTAAAGGGCCAGGAAGGCCCGAATGAGCCCTGATATGTGTTATATACATAGGATGTGTTCTATTTCTGATGATATCCTGTAGCTATACAAACAAGAAGGTTAATTCTGTATCATCAGGAATGAGTCAGCAGTTTCAATATGAAATACAACTCCTTCTGCATAATGAGAGTCAGTTATCAGGTTAAGGGGACCAGGAAAATCCAATAACACCATAATAATGGCTTACAGTTCTGCCTTCTGAACAGAATCATAAGGACTCTGTGTCACCTTACTGAAGTTTTCTGATTTATAACCAGCCTTTCCTGTTTTATTTGTATCAGTAAAAAAAGGAAGGAGCTCCAGAAATAGGTTTATCCTGTACCACAGGGAGGAAATCCAATTAGTCTTCTTTATAAATTGAATCCTTTTGCTTCAGGAATATTTATTACTAATCTCCCCCAGAAACCCACTACAGGCCTTTTGCCAAGGTTCATTGTCTGCCCATAATCGATCAATTTCCTCATTAGTCAAAGGTACAACAATTTCTGCTGGATCCTTTCCGGTCAAGTGTCGAAGCCTGAATTTTCCTTTGAAAATCAAATCTGAAATCTTTTCAATGTATGTTTTTAGTTTTTTACTTGGTCCATGTGGCAGAAGTATCCATTCTAATATAATATTTTCCCTTTGCATTATGACTCCTGTAGGGGAATATTCAGAAGGCAAAATAACCAGGATACAGTCGAGGTCTGGGTCTATACGGTTAACATGTGCTTCTTGTAATCTCTTCTCCACCGATTCTAATTCTTTCTCAGCTTCAGCAGAGAATTCCCTGGGACTATTCAGATCCTTATTTCCATCTAAATTTTTGAACAAATGAACCAGTTCATAGTTTTTAATACCAATAACCAGATGTATATGGGCTATATCCCCCAATAGCTTCTGGAAATCATTAAGTGTCTTTAATCTGTCCCTCTTAAGTTGTACCTTCTAAGGTCTAATTGTTTGCAAGCCTATTTTATATCCCAAATAATTGATAGAATCCCCTCTTTGTATCTTTTCAGGGGCAATGTGAAGTCCTCAATCAGGCAACACCTTCTTCAATTCCTCAAACAGTCTTTCTAAGGTGTTTACATCTGGGTCCGCTAACAATATAACATCCATATAATGGTAAATGATAGATTGTGGGAATTGTTTGTGTATCACTTCCAATGGCTGTCAGACAAAATATTGGCATAGGGTGGGGCTATTCAACATCCCTTGTGGAAGGACCCTCCATTGGTACCTTTTTACCAGGTATGAATTAATAAAATTAGGTATAGTGAAAGCAAACTTCTCCCTGTCTTGTTCCTGTAGAGGTATTGTAAAAAAAAAAAAAAAAAAAAAAAAAAAAAAAACAGTTCTTCAGATCAATAACTATTATAGGCCATCCTTTAGGTAGCAAAGAAGGTAAAGGTATACCAGATTGTAGGGTGCCCATGGGCTGCC
>PVIH01009278.1:0-15269 GCA_004025045.1 Sigmodon hispidus | reverse complement strand
AATTCCATGGGCTGGTTGATTCTTCAATATGTTGAGCTTGTAACTGTTCCTGCACCAATTGTTCTAGGGCTAGCAATTTCTCCTCTGTCAAAGGCCATTGTTGGACCCAAATAGGTTTATCCATCAACCATTTCAAAGGCAGGGTTGTTAGTGTCTTAGAGGTGCTTGCAGCTTTAAGACTGCATCTTTGTGCAACCTGAATGACTGACAGCTGTTTTACGTAGCCTCTTGAGGTATTACCTTCAAGGCCACGATTAGTTCTTTGGCTAGTATTTAGGCCTGGAGGAATCTTAATTTGAGTGTTCTATTGTCGTAGGAGATCACGACCCCATAAGTTCACTGCTATGTTGGCCATGTATGGCTTCAATCTCGCTCTCTGTCCTTCTGGTCCTATGCATTCTAGCCATCTCACACTCTGTTTTACCTGAGACAATGTCGCAATACCTAAAAATTGAACATCCACCTCCTTCAGAGGCCACCTGGGGTGCCAGGCCTGCTGAGTTATGATTGAAACATTAGCCCCCATGTCGACTAAGCCCTGCATAAAAATATTGTCTATTCTTATTGTCAACTTTGGTCTTTGCTCATTTCTGGAGGTCTGCCAAAATATGTGTTTTATTGGTTTACTGGATACCATCAACTTCTCTTGTAAGGGCAATCTATTTTCTATGGTTATATGGTCTACTGTTTCAGGCTTGGGATTTGTTACTTTTCCTGAGGACACTGCTCTTCCACTGTGACTGTATATGACTGAACCCTTTTTGGCTTGGAGGTCTGATTCTTGGGGGCTTCCCGGGGGAAGCCCCGAGTTACATTTCCCGATGGTAAAAACTTGCCATCTTTGTCTCTTATAGATCTACATTCATTCGTCCAATGTCTGCCTTTGTTACATCTCCTACATAGTGCAGGAGGTAGTAGCTTTCTGTTTAAGTCACTCTTGTGATTGGAAAAGTTCCCATGTATGCTTTGTCTACAATTTCTCTTTATATGGCCTGGCTTACCACAATTGAAGCAAATAATGCCTTGATTTCTCATCTTAGCCTTAGCAATGGCTTGACCTACCCAATTCTCTTCATCATGGTGTAGATATTCAGCATTAAGTACAAATTGCATCCATTCACCTATGGGTGCACCCCTGATCTTTAATGGCATGATCAATTTTTTACATGTCATATTAGCATTATCGAAGGCCAAAGAGAGTATTGTTTCCTAACTTCTGAATTCGACACTGCTCTATTTACAGCCTGAGTCAACCTCTGTAAAAAGTCTGTATAAGGCTCCGTTGGACCTTCCTTAATCTGGGTATATGACTCAATTCTCTGTCCTGGGTCCAAAATCTTTTCCCAAGCATTTAAGGCAGCAGTATGGCACAGCAACAGAGCATGGTCATAATAAGTAGCCAGAACTGATAAATCAGCAAGCTGGCCTTCCCCAAGGATTTGGTCCTTGGAGACAGTAACATTCCCAGTTTGATCTCGAGATTCCAAGGCTTTAGCCTCTTCTTTAAACCAATTCCTCCACTGGAAGTTTTGGCCATCACTCAGCACTGTGGTCGCCAAATTCTTCCAGTCATCAGGAATTACTCGATTCTGTGCTGAACATGAGTTCAAGGATTGCCTCACAAAAGATGTTTGTACACCATAGTTCACTATGTCTTCCTTTATTGATTTTAAATCCTTCATGAGTATAGGTTCATAATTGTATCCCACATTGTCAGAAGCCCTTCCACATGGTTGTGGATTTTTGGCCTCTGCCACAACTGGGAATAGAGGGATGGTGGGTAGTCCCATCATGGTAACTACTCTAGGTAAAGAACCTTCCCTGCAGTAGCACCATTTAAGAGGGGGCTCTGGGTTATCTTGAGCAGGTGTCGCCTCAAAATCCTTTTCTAAAATCTCCAAGCAAGCCTCATGATCTTGCAACCTAGTGGTAATGGTCTTTTCCAGTGTTTTAAAGTCTTCTATATATGATCTCTCCAATAATTTCATAGAGTGGAAAATCCTCCCAGTCTCCACATCTACCCTTTCCACTATCTACTGTTCAAATTTCCTAGAGTTTCCATCCATTATCCTAAAATTTTCATCCATTTGTTTAAATTTTTCATCTAATTTCCTAAAATTTTCATCAATATGAGCTCTGTACTCCTCTCTAACAAAATTTTCATCCATTTTTTTAAAAATTTTTCATCCAATTTTCTAAAATTTCCATCAATATGAGCTCTAAATTCCTCTGTGATCAAAGTAGACCTCTCTTCTATGGAAACAATGAGTTTCTGGATTGTCTTAATATGTTCATCCATGCCAGACATTTTAGCCTCATACGCTCTATGTTGAGATCCCTTAAAACAGGTAGGTATGAAGTATATTATCACACAAAAAAGCAAAAGGACTCCTGGGTGGAGACAACCTCCAAATGTGTAATCCTGGAAATAATCCTCTATCACCATTGTGAAAAATTGAGTAAAATTGTGAACGTTTATCTGGTCAGACATTTTAGAAGAAAAAAAAATGCCTTACTCAGATGTAATGAGGACTTACAGTCAGCAGGTGACACAGTTGTGCCACAGCAGAGGTGCCATAAAGAATTCTCCAGCTCATCTTTGTCTCTTCCAAAAAAATCTTACCTGTGCATCTCACTGCAATGGTTCAATTTGTGTCTCAGGACGCTCTTGGCTGTGCAGAGATCCGTGTGCAGATGGAAGCCAAAATGGCTGCTCAGACAGGCTGGGTCTGTGGTCGGGGAGCCACGTGGTTTCAGTGAAACCAGCCCCGTGTTCAGGCACCAATTATCGCGGTAAAAACCCACCGTGAGATATGTTTTAAGTGAGGTTTATTTTGAGAGAATCACTTACAAAACAGAGGAGATTTTAAGAGAAAGCGAAGGGATAAAGTTGCAATGCACCAGAGCGTTTCTAAGGAAACATCCTCACACACACACTGCTGGCCCGGAACTCTGCCCGGAAATCTGCCACTGTGAACCAGAAGCCCCACCCCATCGCGAGTGCTTCTGGCCCTGCACGAGAGAACGCTTGCTTCCTGTCTCTCTCCAGGTGTTGTTCGAAGCTTGTTCTCGTAAACCACACCCCTCTTGGCTTCTGATTTCCAGCTACACCCTTAGTTACCTGTCATATGTGCATGGTAATATCTTATGCATGAAGACACCATACACTTTGTCTGCAGGGAATTATAAAGTCAATCTCAATTCAAGATAAAAATTTTCTCACTCATGTCTAACTTTCATAGTGCCATAAAATGCTATCAGGCTTCCAGGTGAGAAAAGATATTGTGTTATCCAGTACTAAATTCTGTGTGCTACAACACAAACATCCCAGGCAAGTTGGATTAGTACTGCAGTAGTGGCATATCTGTTATTAAATAACTGACCATTTCTGATTCCATCTGAGACCAAATCCACAGTAGGAAATTTTATGGTTTATACTATAATATTGGTCAAACCACTTGGCTGGAAAAATAAAATGTCCTGACATAGAACCTGCTATTTTCATTTTTTAATGGTTATGCAATCAAACTGCTTTCTATATATTTATATTCATACTGTTAGACCTAGGTATAAGACTGAGAAATCTTGCTCAGAGAAGGTTTTATGGTTGCAGTTCACAGAAAAGCCAATGGAGAGATGCATAACTAGTGAAAATGTTTTGAACAAGAAACTGAGTACTCAGCCTAAGCAAGATGACTACATTAGCTATACTTTCATTGAAGCTAAAAGACTATCATAAGAAAGGAGGGAAGAACAAAATAAGAGTTGGAGAATAGGAAGAATGTTAATAAAATGAGGTTTTCTGAACCTGATGTGACTGTTGTAATCACGAACACACAGCACAGCTTTGGTTACCAATAAAGGAGTTACACGAAATCAAACGAGCTAAAATCTCAACAAGATGAGGTATATGATCTCCTGGATCAAGCCCATATTGAGGACCCATTGGTAGTAGATTATTGCTTGAATAAGGATAACATTCTTTAGTGAAAATATGCCAATTTCTCAGGCTCTAGTTGATTGCCACAGACCCATTCTCGTATAGGTAACAGCAACTGGACTTACTGCCTTATCCAAAAAAGAAAAAAGAAATGAAAAAGAAAGAAGAAAGAAAAAAAGGGAGGAAGGAAAGAACAAAATAAAGAGAGAAAGAAAAGATATAAAGTTGGTAGAGATCATGTATGGGAGATATAGAAAATTTGGAGAGGGTTTGGGAGCATTATACAACATTCATTATATGCATACATGCCATTTTCAAACATTTTCAAAACTAAAGACAATGAAAGGAATCAAAACAATTTCCATTCATCAAGGTACAGTATTTAACAGCCTATTAGTTCTTAGCATATGCTAATGAAAGGCAAGAATAGCCTTTGGCTTTGAGTAATATAGATCATTTGGAGATAAGATTGCAGCATATAATTTCTAATGGGTATTTTTGTTAACTCTCTAGTCTATTCCTTTTGATTTAGATTTAAAATCTATTAAGCAATGCTAATGATCTTGCCTACTTTTATCTCTTACATCTCATATTCTCTCTTGAATGTTCTCTCTTTCATCAGCAGGCTTTTGTGATTTTCAGCTTCTTAGTATTCAGGTCATTCTTTCCATTTGGACTACTAGCTTCTTTTTGGCTTCTACATCTTAGGGAATTAAAACTAATTGTCTGTTAGAGTATGGAGAGAAAAAGGCTGAATCCTTACAACATTAAGCATAGACTTTGAGAGATGGTGCATTACATAAGCTCATAGAATTACAGCTTTTAACATACAATCATCATATAAATTTTGCCAACTTGTCCTATAATAACATTAACTTGGTTCCCAGCATTGATATTCAGCTTCAGATTACTGGAATCAAAATAATCTTAGATTTTAGAAATATATATATATATATATATATATATATATATATATATATCCTCTAAACTTTTAAGATTTTTTTCCTTCTTAGCTCTTAACTCCTATTTAAAAGAGCTTAAAACAAGAATTGAAGTAATTTTAATGATAGTGGAAGTGAAAGACTCTAACTGTGAGAATGGGGAGAAACCTGGGTAAGATAAAAGAAACCCACTGCTCCTCCACTCTCTCTCAACACTTTCTTCTGTGCACTGCTTTTATACCCTTCAGCAGGTCCCAGGGACACACATGTCTAAAATCATCATTGAGGAGACTGGAGAGATGGCTCAGCAGTTAAAAGCACTGGCTGCTCTTCCAAAAAACCTGGGTTTGATTCTCAGAACCACATGGTCATTCACATAACTCCATTCTAGGAGATTTGGCTCTCCTTTCTGATCTTTTCAGCTACTGCACAGTGCATCAGCATGCATGCAGGCAAAGTACCCATATACTTACAAATAAATCCACTAATATATAAAACATCCATTGATAATTTAAATTGTGCATTTCCATATGCAGATAATTATTTTATTTTAAATCATTTCTGATTTTATTATGAGACCACCTCTTTATTCTGGCTTTTTTTTTGTTTCAAATCAATGACTTATTAAGAATGGACTCTAATTTGAGCAGTGAGGCTCTGAATTGTTTTTTATGTTTATTTATTCATTTATATACCATAAAGTCTTTTTTTATCCATGTATCTTATTGTTCCAACTTCTTTTCCCCTCCCAACCCCTTCAGGTCAGCCTTCAGCCTCCCTCTTCCCCATCCCCCCATCCCCTCCCCCAGAGAGGGCAAGAGATCCCAAGGTGGATTAGCTCAGCATCCACTCCAGGCAAGTTCGATTTCCTCATCCTAATATCAAGACTGGGTTAGGTGTTCCTCTGAAGGGAATGGGCTCCAAGGTGCCATATGAACAGAAAAACAGTCTGAACCCTTCAAATAGATATATCAGTCAAAGAAAATAATACAACTAAAAAAGCCATAACTCAAAATGTTCAAGAAATTTTGGACACCATGAAAAGACCTAATTTGGGAATAATAGGAATAGAAGAAGGAGAAGAATACCAGCTCAAAGGCACAGATAATGTTTTCAATAAAATCATAGAAGAAAACTTCCCTCACTTGAAGAAGAAAATGCCTATAAAGATACAAAAAGTTTACAGGACACCAAATAGATATGACCCCCCAAAAAAGTCAGCACGCCACATTATAATCAAGCCACAAAACATACAGAACAAAGAAAAAATCTTCAGAGCTGCAAAAGAATAGGGCCAACATACATATGAAGGCAGACCCATCAGAATAATGCCTGACTATTAAATGGAAATGATGAAAGCTAGAAGGGCTTGGTCAGAAGTTATACAGACGCTAAAAGAGCATGGCTGCCAAAGTAGAATACTATACCCTGCAAAATTATCAATCACCATAGATGTAGTAAACAAGGTATTTCAGGACAAAGTCAGACTGAAAGAATATCTATCTACCAATCCAGCACTACAGAGAGTATTAGAGGGAAAACTACAACCTAAGGACCCCAAATACATCCTTGAAATCACAAATAATCAATAATTCCACAGAAGAATACTCCAGAGAAAGGAAATATAATAAAGTTACCACCAAAAATGGCAGGAAGTATCAATCAATGGTCATTAATTTCCCTTAATATCAATGGACTCAACTCGCCTATAAAACATCACAAACTAACAAGATGGATACAACAACAGAAGCCATCCTTCTGTTGCCCTCAAGAAACAAACCTCAACCAAAAGGATGGACACAGGCTTAGAATAAAGGGTTGGGAAAATATTTTCCAGTCAAATGGTCCTAAGAAACAAGCAGGTGTTGCAATCCTAATATCTAACAAAGTAGACTTTAAGCTAAAAGCAATAAAAAGGGACCAAGATGGTTACTACTTATTCATCACAGGAAAAATTGGTCAAGAGGATATTTCAATCTTGAATATTTATGCCCCTAATATAAGGGCAGCTACTTATGTAAAAGAAATACTGCTAAACCTCAAATCTCACATCAATTCTTAAACCCTAATAGTGGGAGACTTCAATATCCCACTTTCAACCCTGAATAGATCAACCAGACAGAGACTCAACAGACAAATAAGGAGTCTAAAAGAGGTTATGAGGCAAATGAATTTAAAGATATCTAAGGAAGCAAAGGAATATACATATTTCTCAGCCCCTCATGGAACTTTCTCCAAAATTGACCACATAATTGGTCATAAAGCAAATATCAACAGATACAAAAAATTGGAAATAATCCCTTGGAACATATCGGACCACCAGGGCCTAAAGTTAGAGTTCAACAACATAAAAACCCAAAGAAAGCCTATCAACTCATGGAAACTAAACATCACTCAGCTGAACCATCTCTAGGTCAAGGAAAAAATTAAGAAAGAAATCAAAGTCTTCCTAGAATTTAATGAAAATGAATCCATAATGTATCCAAACTTGTGGAAAACAATGAAAGCAGTCCTAAGAGGAAAATTCATAGCGCTAGATGCCTACATGAAAAACCTAGAGAAATCCCACACTAGAGACCTAACAGCGCAGCTGAAAGCCTTAGAACAATTAGAAGCGAACTCACCTAGAAGGAGTAGATGGCAGGAAATAATCAAACTTAGAGCTGAAATCAATACAATTGAAACAAAAAGAACAATACAAAGAATCAATGAATCTAAGAGGTGGTTCTTTGAGAAAGTTAACAAGATAGATAAGCCCTTAGCCAAACTAATCAAAAAACACAGAGAGAGTGTTCAAATCAACAAAATCAGTAATGAAAAGGTGAACATAACAACAGGCCCCCAGGAAATACAGAGAAATATCAGATCATATTTTGAAAAATCTGTATTCCACAAAAATGGAAAACCTAGAAGAAATGGACAGCTTTCTGGACAGGTACCACCTACCAAAATTAAATGAAGATCAGATTAATTACCTAAACAGGCCTATAACCCTTAAGGAAATTGAAGCTGTCATTAAAAACCTCCCGAAAAATAAAAGCCTGGTCCAGATGGTTTCAGTGCCGAATTCTACCAGACATTCAAAGAAGAATTACTACCGTTACTCCTCATACTATTTCACACAGTAGAAACTGAAGGAATATTGACACATTCCTTTTATGAGGGCACAATTACCCTAATACCCAAGCCACTCAAAGACACAACATAGAAGGAGGAGAATTACAGACCAATTTCTCTCATGAATATTGATGCGAAAATTCTCAACAAAATTTTAGCAAACCATATACAACAATGTATAAAAGATATCATCCACCACGACCAAGTAGGCTTCATCCCACAAATGCAGGGCTGGTTTAACATACAAAAAATTGTAAATGTTATCCATCATATTAACAAACTAAAGGAACAAAACCACATGATCATATCCTTAGATGCTGAAAAAGCCTTTGATAAAATCCAACACTCCTTTATGATTAAAGCCCTGGAGAGATCAGGAATACAGGGAGAATACCTAAACATAATAAAGTCGATTTACAAGAAGCCGACAGCCAGTATCAAACTTAATGGAGAAAAACTCAAAGCAATCCCACTAAAATCAGGAAATAAACAAGGATGTCCTCTCTTCCCTTATCTATTCAATATAGTTCTCGAAGTTTTAGCTAAAGCAATAAGGGAACGAAAAGAGATTAAGGGGATACAAATTGGAAAAGAAGAAGTGAAACTATCTCTATTTGCAGATGATATGATTGTATACATAAGTGACCCATAAAATTCTTCCAAGGAACTGCTACAGCTCATAAACATCTTCAGCAATGTAGCAGGATACAAGATTAACTCAAAGAAATCAGTAGCCCTTCTATACACTAAGGATAGAAGAGTTGAAAAAGAAATAAGGGAAACATTACCCTTTATAATAGCTGCAAATAGCATTAAATACCTTGAGTTACTATAACCAAAGAAGTAACAGACCTATTTGACAAAAATTTTAAATCACTGAAGAAAGAAACTGAAGAGGATATCAGAAAATGGAAAGCTCTCCCATGTTCCTGGATAGGTAGGATCAACTTAGTAAAAATGGCAATTCTACCAAAGGCAATCTACAGATTCAATGCACTGCCCATTAAAATTTCAACACAATATTTTTTGTACCTTGAAAGAACAATACTCAATTTCCTTTTGAATAACAGGAAAGACAGGATTGCCAGAACAATTTTACTCAACAAAAGAACCTCAGGAGGTATCACCATCCCTGACTTCAAGTTATACTATAGAGCTACAGAAATAAAAACAGCCTGGTACTGGCATAAAAACAGATATATGGATCAATGGAATAGAATTGAGGATCCAGACATTAACCCAAAAACCTATGAACACTTGATCTTTGACAAATGTTGTAGTAAGTTTTTTTGGCCCGTTTTGGGTCTAGGAGGTTTGTGGCCGGAGTTTGTAACCTGGCACATGCGGCGGCTGCAGTTTGGAACCTGGTCTGTGTGCCTGTGGCTTTTGTCTCCCAAAGAAATGAAATCACATGCTTATGTCTTTTATACTGTTTGGCCAATGTCTTAAACACATTAATAGCTAGCTCTTTTATCTTAATTTAACCCATTTTTATTAATCTTTTTACCACGTGGCCATAGCTCATGGCTCACCTGTTTTTCCTACATGCTGCTTCTTTGGGGATAGATGTCAACTAAAAAAGAAAGAAAAAAAATAGATAAGAGATCATTATACTTACAAACAACTATTAACCAAAAGATAAGTAAAAAATAAATTGACATGGTACAAATGTTTATATATTGATACAAATGAGAAATCCATCGATATGTTTAATTGAGATAATATATATATATTGCTACAAAGTTAAACATGGTACAAATGTTTATATATTGATACAAATGGAAAATCAATCTATATGTTTGATTTAGATAATATATACTTTGATATAAAGCTAAATGTACAATTGCCTTAATTTGCACGTGTCTACCTCTGTTTAAAATATTTTGCACACTGATGTATATTAAGTACATTGCCATTTCCATAATGCAATTTCTACCTGTAATTATTTATGGTAGTCATTACATTTGTTGTAATATATACACAAGTTGTTTTATATAACTCTGTGCAGATATATTTATATATATATAATGATATATAGTTAAAATATTGTCATTTAATACAAAATGTATATTTTGGTCAATATTCATAAGATTGTTATACTTAAAATTATTTAGAAGAGCTATACACTCATTTTTAAAATGCCTATTTTTACAATGTTAGCTTCACTTTCTTGGTTGATTGAGATTACAGATTATGATTACTCAGATTTGCCACCTAACAGTCAAAATACTCAGGCTTTTCAAAAACATGTTAGAATACACCCAATAGATAGGTGTCTTCAACTACTTCATAGACCAAGAGAATATGGCATTCAAGATTTTGTTATCTCAAATTTGGCCTTGAGAGACATGACAACTCCTGGCATCACCGTTCCTTTCTCAAGGTGGTGTTGAGCATCACAGACATCTTGCAAAGAGATTCTCTTGTTTGGCGAATAATGGCCTGAGGGGCAAAAGGATTGCACTTGCCCCTACTGCTGTCAGCATGCTCACTGTCTAAAATAGACAAACAAGATAAAAGATAAAAACTGCCAAAGCCTGCCTAGACAGGATAAGACGGTCCTACCAAAAAATACCCTGCTTCTATAGAGACTTGTCAGATATCATAGGCCAGTAGCCACAAAGATAGATGCTCCTGTTGTACAGAAAAGTGGTAGATGACTGTCCAGGTAGTTAACTGTCGTTGTGTTCTCCTAAATTCTGGAAGTTACTTCATGCTTCCAACTTCAGGTATATATTTTCCTTCTCAGGTCTTAATGCTGTTAAAAATTAGATAGTTAAGGTTGTTATTACTTCACATTTCAACAAAGACATTCAGGTGTTAAAACTTTATTATTTAAGATAAACAGCCTTAAAGCAATCCCTGTACATTTTCTCGTATCAACATTTTAGATATTAAATTACACTTTATAATTGTTGTTTGTTAGCAGTAGTTTGACCTCACTTATGTTAATACCTTTCTCTTCCCCAGACACTGCTTTATGATGATCCCTATAGTATATAGTTTTATACCTAGTTTAGAACCTTCCTATTTAGACAAAAGGGGGAGATGTAGTGGAAAATCAGAAGCTACACGTGTGAACGGGTTGTGTCAGAGTGCTGGAACCAAGCGGGGTGTGGTCAACTTGAAAGAGCTTCAGGAGTAAAGCCCCCAGATAAAAGAGGCAGAAGAGAAAGCCAGGCTTTGGCACAGTTCCTAGATCACAACGGTTCGTGTGGTTGGGAAACTCTCCAGCATGCTGCTTCCCCCTTTTCTCCCTTTTAAGAAAACCCTGGTGTGTAAGTTACATTTAGATAATAAATATTACTTAATATATACCTCACAGCGGGTTGTTACCGTAATAGACAAAGAGGCCCAAAACATTCAATGGAAAAAAAATAGTATATTTAACAAATGGTGTTGGCATAGCTGGATGGAAGTGTGTAGAAAAATGCAAATAGATCCAAGCCTGTCACCCTGCACAAAACTCAAATCTACGTGGATCAAAGACCTCAACATAAACCCAGCCAGTTTGAACTTGATAGAAAAGAAAGTGGGAAATACACTTCTATGAATTGGCACAGGCGACCACTTCCTAAATATAACACCAGTGGCACAGACACTAAGACCAACAATCAATAAGTGGGTTCTCCTGAAGCTAGGAAGCTTCTGTAAAGCCAAGGACACTGTCAATAGGACAAAACAGCAGCCTACAGAATGGGAAAAGATTTTCACCAACCCTACAAGTGATAGAGGACTGATCTCTAAGAAATATAAAGAGCTCAAGAATCTGGAGCCCAAAACCTTGAATAACCCTATCAAAAAATGGGGTACAGATCTAAAAAGGGAATTCTCAGCAGAGGAATTACGAATGGCTGAAAGGCACCTGAAAAAGTGCTCATCATCTTTAGCCATCAGAGAAATACAAATTAAAACAACCTTGAGATATCACCTAACACCTGTTAGATTGGCTAAGGTAAAAGGCACAGATGACAGCCTATGTTGGAGAGGATGCGGAGCAAGGGGAACACTCCTCCATTGTTGGTGGGAGTGTAAGCTTGTTCAGCCACTTTGGAATGCAATATGGCGGTTTCTCAGAGAATTGAGAATCAATCTCCCCAAGGACCCAGCAATACCACTTCTGGGTGTATACCCTAAAGAGGCACAGTCACACACCAAAGGTATTAGCTCAACTATGTTCATAGCAGCATTATTTGTAATAGCAAGAACCTGGAAACAACCTAGATGTCCCTCTACTGAAGAATGAATTAACAAAATGTAGTACATCTACACAATGGAATACTACTCAGCAGTAAGAAAAAATGATATCCTAAAATTTGCAGGCAAATGGATGGATTTGGAGAATATCCTCCTGAGTGAGGTATCACAAATCCAGAAAGATAAGCAGGGGATGTACTCACTCATTAGTGGCCTCTAAACAAACTAACATGAAAAAAGCTAAGCATGCCCAAGCTGCAAACCACAACCACTAAACAGCTTGGGATCAGAAACACCCTGAACTGACCCTTCAGGTCCCACTTCACCTATAGGAACACTTGACTCACTCTTGAGGGAGGGGGAACAAAACTGGATTTGCCAGGAGTGGAGACTGAAGTAAGCTTTATTGGATCAGTGGGACCATAGGACTGTCTGCTCCCTGCCCAGGGAGGGGATGGGGAGTTGTGGAGAAGAAAAATGACCTGATGTGGCGGGAGAGGGAAGGGACCTTGAATGGGGGTATACAGGGATAGGAAAAATAAATTCAAAGGGAAAGCTGAACACAAAGTAATTTTATGTGTAGCAAATTATTTGCATTATCACCCTTGATAAGTCATGCTTATGATTTTTATTTTCTTTATAGTTATTGTTAACTTATCAGAATTTTAAATTCAATTTACTGTTTTTCTTGATAAGTACAAAATAAAAAAAATTTGTTAGCACAAATATTTGCCCTGTGCTGCTATTACTGATAGTATAATTACACTAATTTTATTGATTCTATTTATTTTTTACATTTGCATATTCCTCTTGATACATATACTGTTGAGTCAGTAAAAAATATTTACATAAATTTTGTAATGTCTAAAATAATTAAATGACAATAATAGTAATTTTAGACTTTGTAGCTGCATCTTTGTGTTTAATGAGAATATTAAGTGTTAATATTGTTTTTTGCGTAATTTCTGGCTATTTCATGATTTATCTCTGTTTAAGCTCCCTGTAAACAATATTTCTCTAAAAGCACTGCTGTGAATAATGCCCTATGAGTGATTTTTTCCTCCTTTAAATTTATGCGTTCGAAGTTACTCAAAATGTATAACTTTCAGAAATCATATTCTTAGAACTTTCTCAGCTTTGTTCCCATGTTTATGTGGTTAATGTTTCCTAAGCATTCACCTCCACAGACTGAGTATGTGGTGCACCAGAACCACAGTACAATTGTATGGGAGTGTAAACTTCTTTGGGCCACACAGATCTCTGAGATCACTGGCTGGAATGAAAGTACAAAATAAAGGAGGGGAATGAAAGATATAAACTACCCAAGTGTGACAATTTAAGTGATGGAGAGGAGGATGTTTACAGACTTGCTGAGATATATTTTGAGATCTGTTGGGGAAACACAATTTGGCTGAGGAGGTTGAAGAAACAGTAGTAGAGCAAGGGAATTATTTATGGGATTCTGAAAAGTGAGTGTTGTTTATCACCAGAGCTCTACAGTATGGGACAAATAACTTAGAGTCTCTGATATAATCACGCCAAGGCTTTTTAGTGAGACTAAAAACACACAGTGTCTAATTCAAAGAAATAAGCTGCAGTGTTGTAAATCTCACCAGTAGTAATCAAAGCTGTCATAGTAGTCACAAGTTCTACATGAGAAATGCTCAAAAAGAAGGGGGGCTAACTTTATAGTTACTAGCATCATTACTTTAGGACTAAGATGGTTACAATACTGATAAGAACTATGTTTGTAAAACTCACTTCGAGACACAGTTGAGAACATCCTTATAATATTTAATGTCATAGTTAAATTTTCTTATTTTAACAGACCCAGAGCATATTCATACTTTTGTTTACTTTAAAATAATCCTATTCCTTCAAGTACAACTTTGCCTTTCACTAGTTTAAAAAAGAGATTTTAAATTAAAGAGGGAAGGGATGAAGCTGTATCCTTGTGGGTTTAGTAGAACATTAAAAAAACACAAAACAGGGGGCTGGAGAGATGGCTCAGAGGTTAAGAGCACTGACTGTTCTTCCTGAGGTCCTGAGTTCAATTCCCAGCAACCGCATGGTAGCTCACAACCATCTATAATGACATCTGGTACCCTCTTCTGTATACTGTAAACATAATAAATAAAAGAAATATTGCTTAAATGATAATAAATGAAGAAATGTAATGATGATCTTGGAAGAAGCACAAAGTCTTTATATTGTAGTAGATATCTTAAAAAAAAAAAACACAAAACAAAACAAAAAAATGAACTAACAAAAAACCAAAACATGGGCATGGGTTTAAACCCAGACCAGTTTAAAAAGTAATTAATTAAATATAAATAAATAAATAGACTGGGGCTATAAGGAGAGCCCTGTTATTCTGACACTTGAGAGAAAGGCAGGGTGGGGCTGATTCGGATGGCAAACTGAGGCCAGCCATCCCACTTACCCACTCACAATAGAGAAATAAAAATGAAAGTCTCAGAAGTTACATGTTCAAGGTCATAGCACACCAGGACTTTTACCAAGCCACTGAGCAAATTAGACAATAAAAGATGATGACATAAAGATTCCCTGAGACAAGAAAGAAAGTCGAGAGAGAGGCAACCAAGTTAAGTGTGATATAATTTTAATGGAGGAAATACGTCAAAACACAAAGCAAAAAAAAAAAAAATGTAATGAAACAGTCCAAATCTTAAGGAGTACTCTGCATATAAAAATGTTTTCCAAAGTGGCTGAACAAGCTTACAATCCCACCAACAATGGAGGAGTGTTCCCCTTGCTCCGCATCCTCTCCAGCATAGGCTGTCATCTGTACCTATTATCTTAGCCAATCTAACAGGTGTTAGGTGGTATCTCAAAGTTGTTTTGATCTGCATTTTACAATATGGAGGTTTCTCAGAAAATTGAGAATCAATCTCCCCAAGGACCCAGCAATACCACTTCTGGGTGTATACCCTAAAGAGGCACATTCACACTACAAAGGTATTAGCTCAACTATGTTCATAGCAGCATTATTTGTAATAGCAAGAACCTGGAAACAACCTAGATGTCCCTCAACTGAAGAATGGATTAACAAA
>PVIH01009277.1:49230-83931 GCA_004025045.1 Sigmodon hispidus | reverse complement strand
AGAGAGAGAGAGAGAGAGAGAGAGAGAGAGAGAGAGAGAGAGAGAGAGAGAGAGAGAGAGAGAGAGAGAGAGAGAGAGAGAGAGAGAGAGAGAGAGAGAGAGAGAGAGCCAGAGGAGACAAGAAGGGAAGGGAAGGGAAGGAAGGAAGGTAGGTAGGTAGGTTAGTAACTTGTCATAGACTTATTTTTTGAAGCTGTTAAATTGTAGAGGGGGAACATAGATAACAGGCATCTTCAGGTAATTTAGCAATTTCACTGAGTTCAGTTTCATTGTTTTCTTCTATCAGAAAAGTAAACATGAGATACAACTAGCTATGCATGCTGACTTACTTCTCTTGGAGTGGGAACAAATGAATAGGAAAATGCACAGTAGGTAAGCAAATGAAAGGACATCAAAGGCACATGGATGATCACAGAGGAAAACGAGTCTCTAAACAACTGAAAGCTGACTACAGTTGGCATCAATTAATCAATCAGTCGATCCACTTATCCACCTACCCTAGCCTCCAATAACACATTAAGCCTTGATTGTTCATTGTAATTGTAATCATCGTTGTGCAGATCCAAAGAACAATTACCTGGATAGATTAGACATAGGCCTTGCTTTTGTAATTGAGTGAGGTTGGGCTTATGAATCCCCATGTGATAGTCTGAGAACTGTTCACATGTAAACAGCATGCAAAGGCGAGGGAGAAGGAAGCACAAATGCTCCCTTGGAATGAAGAAGATATCAGAGAGGAAAGTGCGTTTGAGCTCAATCTGTAAGCAAAATGTGGCATTTATCAGGTAAAAGTCCCTTTATGTGGAGGAACAGAAATCACAGCTCAGAGAAGCTAAGAAGAAAGTGTGAAGCAAGGCTTATGACATCAGAATGCCAGCTGATGCAATGCCAGTTTAAAGAGGTGACAGTAAAGGGCCACTTGTGTCCAATACCAGTACCTCATCAGCCAGTGCGACTTCTCTCCCATCTGGCTTGTTATCGGGGTCCCAGAAATCTTGCAAGTGTACTACTTGTCTTTTCAGGCGTAGGAACTGGTTTGCTGGGTCCTCCATCAAAAATGGGGCTCCTAATACTTCTGCAAATAGACCAAAAGCACAGAATCTTTAAGGACAATGCATCACATGTCTATGCTTTCTTTAAAACTGGCACAGCTCTGGTGTTTGGGTAACCAGGCTTCTAAGCTGGAGCACTCTGGGAAAACCATGCTCTGAGGGACATGGCGGGCCCTTTGTAGTCTATGTCCTGTTGCCACTATAATCTACAGATGGGTGGAAAAGTATCACAGTGTTGTGGTACATGTATGAGAGCCTCAAAGATAGCATTATAGTTCTAGCTTTATTATTTTTCTTCAGAAATCACTTCATTATTCTAAGCTCTAGTTTTATTGTAGGTAAAGGACTCTAGTAACAACAGACACCGAGTTAGTCGTTAAAGGGCTTTGTAAGTTAATAGATAGAGGGGTTCATTGTCTTAAGCCAGCTGGTCAATGTTTGAATCCTGTTACATAGAGACCGAAGTCAACTGGGGCTATATAAGATCCTGTCTCAAAAACTAAACAATAACACACACACACACACACACACACACACACACACACACACACACACACAATCCCCAGGGGTCTAGGAGATGGTTCAGTGGTTAAGAGCACTGAATATTCTTCTTATCCATGCACAATAACAAAAACCAAAATGGGACTGTCAGAATCTTTTTACTGCCTTTTCTTTTTCAGCATTTCTTACACATGAATGGTGTTCCCATTATTTTCATTTTTACCTCTTTTCTCCTCTCCTCTCTCCAGCACCTCCTGTCCCCCATGAGATCCCCATCTTGAAAGCTTTATGTTGATAGTACATTATCTTTTGTTTCAAGCATAACAACCCTGCTCAGAAATGCAACACAATGTAGTCAATGTGGAGAAAAGAACGGAACTGCTCCCTATCTCTGCAGCAACAAAATAATATGTGTCCCATTCTCAATAAAGAAACATTTCTTACAATGCGAAGGAATGCTGTATTAGCGATCTATACAGCCTCACATTTAACAGGGCTAATGATCAACACTTTGTATGGAGTTAGGTTATGATGAGATACAGCATTTTCTCCCACAAGGCTTGCTGGCTAGTTGGGGTCAAAGGACAATGACACACAGCAGAATGAGACAGCGTGCAGTTGTGCTTCATTTACACTAAGGACTGGGGCATAGGGAACAAATAGCTTTTTTATGGTCATTTATGAAGAAAAGATTAGTTCAGGAGGACAGCAGGAGAAGCTGGAGTTTTCAGTGTACAGGAATGATGTGTGGAAAAAGAGCTTTAATGGGAATCTACAAGCCTATGTTTGAAAACAGTGGTTAGAAATAAGAAAGAAGAGTCATGACTGTTAATATTTAATTTCAGAATACTGTAGTGACGGGTGCCAAAGAAATACTGTCTTGATGTAGCTAATCTGATTTCATGCAATCCAACTGGAATATTGTGAAAGCCTCTCCTGAGGCATGAATTCTAGTTAGTATTTAATGAAAACTCAGAGTCAGATATTGAGGAAAGGCTGGAATACCAGAGAGAGGGAACAGACCACAGTCAAATTTCACCCAGCCAACTTCTCAGGGTAAAAGTTATCTTCAAGAGTCCTCAGCTTGACTGGTTGCTTCTACAGAATAATTCTCTGTCTTTCTAAGCCTGCCTTAAACAACGTTCTTCAGCCAGTTGTTTCACTTTCAGGCTCAACTCAACTCTGAATCCTAATCCAGAGTAAAGATTAAAAATATAAGCTGCCAGCCTTCATATGGTGGATGGCTTTAGTCCTGCCTCAACTTGATGTTGACTCCCTGTGGGAGTCCTTAGCCTCTTTGAGAAGTGGATGAGGTGTAGGGTGGGGAGAAGCTGGGGGCTAGTAGGAGGAGAGGAGGGAAGGGAGACTGTGGTTGGTATGTAAAATTAAAAAAATAAATAAAAACACATACTAAAAAAAAGTGTGAGCTACTACTGTTTGGTAGGTACATCTTGAACTCACAGAAACTAAGAATTCCTGGCATTCCCTAGCTGAGCCCCTCAGCTCAGGTGGGAAGCACCTTGTACTGGGGCACACCCCTGGGCATGGATACATAAACCCTGCAGCACTGCGTATGGAAGCACCTGTCTAGACCCGGAAGCTGCTCCCTAGACCCATGATGCACCTCCCTGGACCCGGAAGCACCTCCCTGAACCCATGACACACACCCATGCATGCCTCTTCCCTTAAAAGCAGCTGCAAGCGCGTGCTCAGTCCTTCTTTTTCTTCTCTGTCCCCTGACTTCTTTCTTGTTCCTCTGTCTCTTTAACCACTTGGGACTCCTCTCTTAAATAAACCCCATGTATGGTCTTGCTAGTGTGTGCTTGCTTTTACTCACAGAACTAACAGAAACACAGAAAGATCTCTGTCTCTGGAGTTATGAGATGAAAGGCATAGGTCACTACTCAGTCTTTTCTGTGCTGGGATTAAAGGCATGAGTTACCATTCTCTGATCCTGCTGGTTTGACTGTGGGTGGATCTGTTTTCTGATATTCCAGACTGTTTTTTTTTAAATATACAATATATCACTATACTTTCCCATGACTTCCATACCCCTCCACCTCTCAATGTTCATGCCCCTGTACATTCCCTCTTTCTGTTCATAGAGCTGTCCTGTGCAGCCCAGGACTCTGTCGAAATGATGGCATGTGCTACTTCTGTGGCTGCTGGATCACTTCTGCTGTGTTCTTTATTGACTCACTTGTTCTATGATAAGGTAGATGCTATAATCTCAAGCAGCCCCAAGGAAGAGGCCACCAGCTCAAGGAAATAACACTTCCCAATATCTGTGCGCACAGCTACCTGGAAACTCAATGCTCCAGTTGGACCTTAAGATGATTGTAATGCCCACACACCTGCTTAATGTATCATTATGGAAAAAACAAAACACCCAAGCCAGAACTAAGACCCCCAAGCCACTCCCAAACTCCTGACCCTGAAATGGGAATCACAAATGCTCACTCTTTTAAGCTGTTACAGTTTGAGGCAAGTAGCTGCATCAGAGTGGTGGGCTCTTGGTAAGGTCAAGGAGAATTATTGCTCACAAGGGTGGGTCTACTGTAGAGTAAGGGAAGTTCCTAAGCTCATAATGCTCAAAGGACACATTCTCAGAGGTATACAAACTTTATGCTCTAAGATCTTCACTTCAGCTCTTTAGTACCTGTTCTGAATTGTCATTGCCTGGTAAACTAATCAGAGGGTAACCCTGGCCCATAACCTCTGCAAACATGCAAAGAGAGAGGATAAACCACTTGTGCCATGTGGGAATTCATAGAGTTAATGGATAACTCAGAGAAGACACATTGGAATCAGGCCATCTATACTATGTGTAACTACTTATTAGGGATAATTTGTTTTGTTTTATTTCATTTAATTTTCAGACAAGGTCTTGTTATGTAAGTATGGGTGGTCTGGTACTGGCTGTCTAAACAAAGGTGGCCTCAAACTCCTATCAATCCCTTAATCCTTCTACCTCAACCTCCTCTGCAATGTAAATATAGTCACTATCATCTTGATCAGCTTTAAGAGTATAATTAATTTGGATACCTCCATGGAGACTTTACAGAGAACCAGGCACTGTTAACAGACATGTTGGTTTCCATAGCTAGGAAAAGACAGTGGAAAACAAGAACACATTTTGGAAGTTGAGAGAGAGACAAGGACCAGAACATCCAACCAAGACCAGGTTCAGCTATTTCCACTTTGCCAACATGGTGGAAAGGAATAGACGTGCTTAGACAGTAGACATGCTTTAATACTGACTCCCAACACATCCTCTCCCAGTTTCTGGTGACCACTGTTCTCTTTCTTATCTTAATGAAGATGCATTTCAGGTACCTCAAAAAAGTGGACTCATCCAGGATTCATGCTTTATTTCACTTAGTAACTTGTATTGATGGTATACCCATGCTGTGAAGAAATGACATGCCATTCCTTTGTAAGGCTGGACAGGCCACATTTATCTTCCCATTCACAGCTCCACTTTGTCAATGGTGTGGAGGGATGGAGAGAGAGAAGGCTGAGACTATTCTAATTGTCAGGTGAGTATTAATGACAGAGAGGATGGAAAGTCAGCATGGATTTGAAGAAACTCACAAGGGCCTTTCATTCATTCAGAGTTTGGACAGAGCAGCACTGAATTTTCTGTTTAGTTAAGAGGTGCTCATGGCGGGTAGTCCTCAGATTTCTCATTTATTCTTCCTGAAGAAAAGGGGTTAAGTCACAATGTTACATATCCTGGGCCTTATAATCCTGTTTAAAAAGATGTTTTTAACAAAACAAAACAAAACAAAACAAAAACAAGGTGAGTTGTAATGCAGAGGGGACCAAATATTACTAGCAAATAATAATATTGCTAAGTAATGGTACACAGGTTATAGTTTTCAAGTGGAAAAAGGAAGTATAGTAGTTGCTTCACATAGCGCTATTGAGTATCAGCCAGATGGAAAATGAATATTCAAAAGCACAATTACCCGAGTAAAACCTCTGAGAACAAAGGCGCTATTACATAAGCCTCAGTAGAGAAGTGTGATTTAAAATATATGTCATTGCTATTTTAAGCTTTAATAACCCTATCTTTGTAACTCTGTTCTCTTTTTCTTTATGGAAAATGTTTTACAGATACGACCCTCTCTTTTTTTCCCAGGGCAAAGCATCCACCTCAGCATAACGGGCCCAACAGGCAGCCAATAAATATTAATTGATGGCGATAATAACATCACCCAGGAGCGAGAGACAGCAAGTGTTATTTATTATCTGGCATTACAAATGGGAAAATTGACACTGGGGGATGAAATGACTCACACAAGGTCACGTCAGAAGTCAGTGGCCAGGCTGGAAATAAAATCTAAGTAATATAGTGGGGGCATGCTATTACCCTCTCTGCTTGAGAAATGTCTCCTCCCCTTCTCATTTTGCCTGATCAACCTTGAAAGTTAGTGAAAGCAAGATCAGGATGTTAAGTTTGTGAGTCTATCTAGAATTGGTGGGCTCTGGAGATTAAACCCTGAGTTTTATTACCATGTTAGTTTTCAAAAGGATATTTTGTGTTTTTGTTTTCTGAATGTCATTAGTATCAGCCAGGTTAGTACCTTCCTTAAAATCTTCATAAGCCATAAAAATATTTCTCCTTTTCTAACACTTTATAGCTTATCCTTTTCTCAGTTCCAATTAGCTAGAATTAATAAGTTCTGTTGATGGTTAATCTATCTCAGATGCCCTCCAAAGAAAATGCTAAAGGACCAGACTCCAGGCTGGACAGCTCTTCTGTCACCAGGCACAAGACATCCAAGCTTCCTTGTCCCTGCTGGTGACTGCCTACTTCATGGTGCCACTTCCCCCAAGTTTCCTTTCTGGTGTCCAAGAAGGCTGAGCTGCGTATTATCTAAGATGTATTGGAATAAATTAGAAACCCTAACCCTAACCCAAAGAAGTAAGTATAAAAGAAGATGATGTGAAAATGATGCACAAATGTATCAATAATGTTAACAAATTTGTACATCTCTATAAATGTAGGAAAAAACATCATATATTCTCTGTTATGTTTCTACTTCCACCTCTGTCATTTTTTTCCCCTTTGAGACAGGTTATTGCTTTTTAGCCCAAGATGGCCTCAATTCACTGCTATGTCCCCGCCTCAGCTTTCAGTGTTGATATTACAGACATAATCACCGTGGTTAGCTTTAAATTCTTTCCTGTCTTCCTGCCTTCCTTCCTCCCTCCTTTTTTCCTTCCTTCTTTTTTTCCTTCCTTTCTTTTCTTGTCTGTTTTTCAAAACAGGTTTTCTCTGTGTAGCCCTGACTGTCCCAGAACTCACTCTGTTGACCAGACTGGCCCCAAACCAGCAATCCTCTTGCCTCTGCTTCCCACATGCTGGGATTGAAGGTGTATGCCACCATTGCCCTGTGAAGTGTTTTCTCAAAGCGTAATAAGACTACTTATTTCATTTCCTTCTCACTGTTAACTTTAGCCACTGATTCCAACGTTTGCAGTCCAGGGATGGAGGACTTGTGTTCAGTACAGCAAACACTTTCACTTTCGCCAAGCCAGGTGAAAGTGGGTCCGGACTGGGCCGGAGAGGAGATGAATGACCAAGAGAGAAGTGAGATGATCTGTGTTATGAGAGAAAGTGACAAAATTCGAAAGAAAGAAAAAAGGGGAAGAAACCATCATGACACAGTCACATGTGTCACTAATTTGAGCACCCGGAAAGCTGGGGCAGGAAGACTAAAAATTTGAGGCCAGCCTGGGCTAAATGGATGATCGTTTGTCTCAAAAAACTAACAGGAGAGCCTGGTGGTTGTGGCATGTGACTATAGTTGTAGCACTTGGAAAATGAAGTGTGTGTGTGTGTGTGTGTGTGTGTGTGTGTGTGTGTGTGTGTGTGAACTTGGGATACATGAGACCCCATCTGAAAGGGGAAAAAAAAGTTAAAAAAATCAAAAGGGATCAAAGGAAAACTGAAGAAAAGGGGAGGTAACAAGTGACAGAAGGTCATAAAAGGTGACAAGCCATAGGACAAAGGAACATGGCTAGTGGGTGTGGGGAGGACATCCTAAGGGAGGGAAGCAGACAGCTGGAAAAACAGAAAGGGAGACTAAATTATAGACTGGGTTTCTGATTTGAGTGTGTTGAAATATTTAACAGGATTCTTCACATCTGAACCTTCAGCTGAGAAACTTCAGCTTCATTGACCTGGGAATTGCTGATGCAGCCCGCCATGACTTCAAATTCACTGCTATGTCCCTGTAGCAGCTCGCTGAGTGCTGGTATCAGGCCTATGTGGAGAATTTTGTTAAGTAGCACTGAGTGTAACTGATGTCTTGTCCAGCCCTTGGCACATAAAGTGACACTCACCTGCAGGTACACATACTTCACAGTTTCATGGATATGCTTGGGAGTGCCAAAGCGTTTGTGAGTTTTTAATCACATGGGCAGGAAGGTTAAAAAACCTATGAGAGGTGACATTTCATACAATATACGGTGACCCCTGGGCCACTGCCTGGATGTGTTGATGTAATTCATAATTCCAGAGCCACAACAAATGGTGCCACATGAACAGGAAAACAGTTTCTCTATACCATTTAAACTACCCAGTGAATCTAGTCTTTAGCAATGATATTTTTTTCTCCAATTAAATTATCTCCTGTCACTGTTATGTATTGTCACTATGCATATCCTTAAGAGTAACAATTTTATGCCAGTGAAGGTTCATACTTGCCCTCCCAGGTTTGGAAGGCCAGAGACAGGCAGATCTCCTGAAATTCATAGAGAGTTCCAGGCCAATCTCAGCTACATAAGGCAACAACATTGTCTCATGCATTCTTAAACACAAGTAAGCAGGTAAAATTATAATAATAAAATCTCATAAAATAAAAATTGTGTCACAAAACACCAACTCTTTGAAGAATTAGAGTCTTTAAAGGGATTGGTACAAAGAACCACTTGTATGTCCAGAAAGAAGGCTGGCAGAGAGGGTCTGAAGGTCCTAACAAGGTCTGAAGAAGAAAGTGTGGGCCTATAGCCCTTGTCAAAAAAACAAAACAAAGCGAAACAAAGTGAAAATTGAAAGTCTTTCAAGACAGACCATTATAGCTTACTAACTGGGGACCAAGAACTAAGGGTTGAAATGTCCAGAGACAAACAGGCCAAAAGTGGTTGATTTTTCTCCCTGTCTACAGCTAGCAGACAGCCTTGCCTTTATGGACAAATATGATCTCAGGTCACAACATGGATATGGACCTCCAAGTTGCTTCACATGTGGGTCAACTCCAGTTGCTAAATCAAGACAGAAAGGCGTAAACTCTGAGGGAAAGAAGTCTGCTTTTTTATTTCAACAGACCACAATGAAACCAATCTTGTAAAAAGAAAGAAACAAACAAAATCATCACCCAAGTACACTTGTAGCCATTGTTTTGTTTCCGATAGGGTCTCATCATGTAGCCCAGGTTAGCATCCCCCCTTCCCCTCAATCCTCCTACCTCAGCCTCATGAGTGCTGGGATAGTAGATATGTATATCACTCCCTACTTGATTTAATCCTTAATAATGTTCAAAGATTGTCTTACATGGAAAATACATTTCAAATTCATTTCTTTTCCATAGACTCCCTTGCAGACCAGGTTGGCCACCAGCTCATTCTGTAGCCAAGGGTGACTTTAAACTTCTTTTGCTGTTTTGTTCATTGTGGGGATTACAGGCACACACTACAATACCAGATTTATGTAGTGCTGGAGATCAAACTCAGGCCTTCATGGCACGCTAGACAAGCACTCCACCACCTGACCTAGAGCCCCAATCCCCATATTTACTCTTTTATTTTTCCTGTCTACAGTACTCAGTATTACTAGGAGGTCTCCCATCCAAGTACTAAGCAGGCCTGACCCTGCTTAGCTTCCAAGGTCAGAGAAGATCTGAGGCATTCAGGGTGGTATGGCCATAAACTCCAATATACTCTTTATCTTTGATTTTAATAAATTTTCTGTTGAGATAAATTTACATTGAATTTATCAGTACTCTGAGCAATGCTAGGATGAGGAACTGCCTGGAAAAGCTGCTGGGCCCTGTTTCCTTGTCAAAAGTGGTCTCCCAGATAGCTGACTCCTGTTCTTTTGATAAGGAACCAGTGGTCAACTTAATGGGTCTAGTTCTCCAGGACAGGGTCTGGCCTCTGTTCTGACGTTGTCTCAGCTCTGACTGTGGTGCTGCAATGAACATAGGATGTAGCAGGACAAAGGGCTTGCTATCAGCAGTCCTTCACACACAGTATGAAACGGCTGCAGCATCCCACCTGGGATTAGCTGTGCAGTCTGCTCACATCACTTCTCAAAGTTCCCAGTTTCCCTTTGATGAAATGGGGACATGGAACTGATTTTCAGAGTGATCGGGAGACTTGAACTACAATAATATGGGAAGTCCCAGACACATAAAAGAAACTTAGATGGTAGAATTAATATTTGCTGACTTTAAGAGAAGGCAAATGTTCTTGACCTAAATGTTCAAAGGAGGAATAATTATTTTTTTAATCAAATTATGGCACTCACACTTGTAATTCCCTATCCAGGGAGTGTCTATGTTACTACTTTGAAAACAGAATCTGTAAGATTCTTTGGAAACTGTGTTGCTGAGTTTAATAACTTGAATGAAGCCTGCCATCATTTTTGAAAATGGATAATGATGTTTTCTCCCTACCCAACTTAAGTCAGACTCCAGGGGGGAAGTCATTTGCTGCATAGCTAAAGTGTGATGAAGAACACTGTGTAAATAGTAAAAATACACTTTCAAATTACTTATTTATGTATTCATTTCATTATAGGAGTGGCTCCTGGGAAGTACAGGTGAAAAAGCTTTGTTCTTACATGAGCCAGGAGGTGAGACAGAAGCAGACAATGTTGACTCCACACCTGCTTCCCACTCTGGAGCTGTATAACTTAGAGGATGTCAGTTAAACTGGTCATCAGTGTAATGAATGAGTGGACTTCTAAACATGGCACCTTCTACAGCTTGTAAATAGTATCGGCTCCTCCCTGAGCTCTGAAGGGCTGGTCCAGGACAGCAAATGATTCTCTAGTCTTACTTTCCAGTTCTCAGACTGTTTTCTCTTGAGCTTTTTATAGAACTTTGTTTTCTTTTTGTTAAAGCAACATTAATGTATTCAATTGTCCCGCAGGCAGGAGTATTTGTGTCTGAGAGCTTATGAATTAATGGCTAAGTATTCACATAGACACACATAAGAGATGCTTCTGTGGGAGGAGCTTCATGTAAAAAATACTTATGCATAAATCTTAAGCTTATGAAAGAAGTAAATTTGTTCTGAATTAAGAATCTTTACCAGACATACTTATAAATCATATAGGCTCTGCTGTTAATTTAAATATTTTCAGGATTGGTTACAAGAAAAACAAATGACCATTCAGTTCAATTCTGATATAAATGACAAATTTCCTGGGTCAGTTTGGCAGAGATTCTTCTGGACTCTGGTGTCTTCCTTGATCTGTCTTTAAAACACGGAGTTCAGAGAAGGTCACTGAATTCTTACTTCCAAAGTACTTTGAGGTCTCCTTACACTGCTACTGTGTGAACATTACAATTTTGAAAAGACATTTTAATCTTTCTTTGTTCAAGGTTGCTAGGACACTTCTTTTTAAGAAACAATTAAATCACTATGTTAATACATTAATGTATTATTGGAAATAAAGCAATAACACACTACATTAACAGTTTCAAAACACAGCATGACACATTTTTGGTTTCCTAAATGTTTTTGAGGTCTACAGAGGAGACACATTTGTTCCTATCTTTACAAGGTTAGTAGGAGTTACCACCCTGATAGTTGTAAAAGTTGTAATAAAAAGAATAGTCATCTCTTACCTATTAGCAAGGCTGAACATACAGCTGCTTGAAGCAATTTATAGGCCATGATCCTGTTTTGGAAAGAAAAAGATGTATTTAGTTTAGTTTAGCCCAGATAAAGCTTTAGGGTACACTAGATTTTTTTCCAGATATATAAAGCATTTACCGTGTATCTGAATGCCTGAAAGACATCAGGGAGAGGCCTTTGCTTGACGTAGCATTTTTATATACCTCCTGCCTTTTTACCTTTGGACCTTTTGAACTGACTTTACAGGCTGTACTTACATGAACCATTGATTTATTTACTGATTTAACCATTCACACACACTTATATAATATATCAAAGAAATAATAGGAAACAAGGATCACTCATCCATTCTTAGTGAAAATATTTTTAAGGCAGACAATTATGCTAGAAAACAGTATGGCAATTTCTTAAAAGTCACAGCACATAATAAGCATTCAGCCCAACAATTTCTCTCCTGGACATGTCTCTGAGATGCAACAGTCATATCCACAATAGCTTTATTAATAGAAAGCAAAGCCATAAAACTGCTCAGATGCTATTCAAAACTGAATGTTAAGTTGTAGTACATAGGTATCATGAATTTCTACCACCTGTAAAACGTATCATTTGTAGATAGAACAGCTGAGTGAATTGCCAAGCATTTAGTGGCAGTGAAATGGTTACATCTTTTATGGTGCATTTATTGAATCTTCTTGAAATGACAAAATTATGAATATTCAGAACAGAATAGTGGTTTTGAGGATAGGGATAAAGAGAAAGGAGGCCAACATCTGGGAAATGTGTAGGTGGATCTCCTATGTATCTGGACTGTGGGGAGGATGTGATCGAATTAAAGAAAACTGACTGACCAGCACACACAAATGAGCCCTTGCAGAGCCAGTGAGACCTGTGAGATAACAGATTAAATCCATGTTAACACCCACTCTCTGTGTTAGTATGTACTCTACTTTTGTAAGATGTCCCCATTGGGAAAATCTTGGTGAAGGATACATGGGACTTCTCTGGTTTCTTTCTTTTTTTTTTTTTTTTTTTTTTTTTTTTTTTTTTTTTTTTTTTTTTTTTTTTTTTTTTTTTTTTTTTTTTTTTTTTTTTTTTTTTTTTTTTTTTTTTTACAAGTGTGTGTAAATCTACACATCTCAAAATAAAGCTTAATTAAAGACAAACTGGCTACACTCTACTGTCTGTTTCCAACAGAAGAATGCAACAATAAAACCAGCACTCCACTTTCATGTTTCCAACTGTTTTTCCCCTGGAGTGATGAACAGTTTGCTGAGTGAATACATCATGTGATACAATTTGATCTGAATGGCGAATCAGACATCTGCTACCCAGTCTCACCAAGAGTTGAAATTTGGATTATACATAAAGATGTAAAATTTATTAAAACATTTCATTGATGGCCATCTGAAATGAACAGGGTATTTGAATGCCTGGATCTGTGACTGGGGTTGTATCTTCATGAACTTGTGGGTGAAAACTAGTTTGGAAGAATTAGATTTGAAAAGAGCCTTGGTGACCTTGGAAGCTCACCCTAGGTGTCCATCTACATTACACTTCCCAGGTGTCCATCTACACCACACTTCCCAGGTATCCGTCTACACCACACTTCCCAGGTGTCCATCTATACAACACTTCGCAGGTGTCCATCTATACCACATTTCCTAAGTGTCCATCTATACCACATTTCCCAGGTGTCCCTCTGCACTGTACTTCCCAGGTACGGTCTCCACCTCCACAATTTTATTGGCCTTCTTTGTTCTGACTCTGAGGTAAGATTCTTAGTTCTGTGTTGTATTCTTGAATCTTGGGAAATACATTAAAGTTATAGGATAAAAAGAGAAATATTTTAGCCTTCTACCACTTTCATAATTTTCAGTTTATAAACTTAAAAAAAAATAAAGCTATGTAGAAAAGGGATGGGGTGGGGTTGCTTTGCCTTGTTATTATTTTCACATAACAAGTTGTTATTCATCTGTGTTGGGTGGAATGTAGAAAATCATAGTATGTCATACTGCTACAGAAGGATGAATTTAGGCTCATAGACATTCCCTAGATAATCAGAAGAATGTTTAAAAATTCAGGATGAACCTTCACAGAGTAGTCCGTGTTGCTCATGCACTTAGGCAGGAACTGGGCAATATGCCAATTGGGTATTTGCAGTCCCAGTTGCAAAGGTGGCCTGGGCAGCATACTCAGTTTGGCAGAAGTAGCACAGATATAATACAGACTCCTTCATGGGCCAGAAAATATTGTCCTTCCTGTAAGTGAAGCCTTCCTTGAGGTTCAAGTGTGACAGCTTCTTCTTTCTAATATCTGCCTCCCTGTAGTACTCAGGCCACGCTTCCCTGAATTGTGATGTTCCCATGGAAATGACAAACATTCTGAAGGCCATTGCTGAATCTCACCCTTCCCAGGTATCTTCAGAGTTTAGCACGTGCCTGTCATACAACAGTCCTCACTAAGCATTACTGAAGTTAATAGAATTAATTGATTCAAATTTAATTAAACTGCCTTAAATCCAGTCAGGGTTTTCCTGGACAGGTCTGTCAGTTTGCAGCCTTATCCAGCTGGCTGTACAGGATAAACATCATGTAGCAAGCACTTCTGTTTTTATGTTGAGCCTTGGGTTTTTAAATACTTTCCTCCAGAGCTTGTCTTCTCTTGTGATCTATAAATGAAAGAAGCTAGAATCCATGAAAATTGACAACCTTAATTCTAAAGTAACTGAAATGCTCTTTGAAATGAAATTGAAACATCTATCTTTAAAAAAAAAATACATCAAGTAGCATAGATTAATGAAGCCCATCCCTGGGCTGTTTATTACTAAAGTTTCCCACTTGGAAATAGCTGCTTTTATATGATAGGACAGAGCCATCAGCTCCCAGAGTCTTTTGCATACCAACAACATGTAAATGGAAGAAGGAAGAGTGTGAAATCACATCTGATATCATTAAAATGTTGTGTTTTCAGTTTTTTTCTTTTTTGCATAAAAACAAAGGAGAGAAAAGTTTCTTCTATCATGGAAAAAGATGAAATCGATGTATGTGCTGAGCCATGCCACCAGTGCCATCAAAAACTACAGATTGCAGAGCCACTAACACATTGCATTTCATAAAAGACAAAGCCTTGGAGACCAGCAGCACTCCCTTACAAGTTTCTGGTATTGAGTGAAAAGCATTGTTCAGCCTGGCTTGACTCAACCGTCTTAACATCAGCAAATGGCGAGAGACAGCCTCTGTTCAAGAAGGAAAACTTACTGAATGTTACAGAGTAGTTGACCTCTAGAGAAGAAGCTGTTGATGGCGCTCAGTTCTGTGAGGCTAGTTGAGGTCCTCAGAGCAGCTTTAGGGGAAGAACACTTTCACACAGTAAACCAACTGAACAACATATACAGGTGCACCATAGTTTATATTCATCCACTGAGGATGAAGGGTTCTAGCAGGCTGGATCACAACAAACTTGGAACTGGCAGGCCTTGTCCTTCTCCCTTCCCTCTCCATGGCAAACCATAGATTATATCCCTAAAGCTAAGTTCTGTTCCCTTATTTGCCTCCTTCCTCCTCCTTAGACTGACCACCAAGGTTCAACTATCAAAACATTGAAGTCCAGCAATCAGAAGCCCCTTTTTGGCTACCTTAATTAACATGTCTAATCAAAACATGCCACCACACCCTAGCCCTTTCTAACACAGATCTTTCCTTTTCTTCTCTTAAAGATTACACCTACAAGGTCATTTGCTGATGTTTTCTGCTAGAGCCAGACATCAACCACTATACTTTTCTTCTTGATTAATAAAGGATCTCTCTGTGAAAATAGGTGTTTGGGTGTGGTCAGTGCCTAACACAGTGGCCTGGAAGAAGCACCTGGCTGTGTGAGGTTTTCTTCAGAGAGTGTTTCCCATCACACCTGAAATTACTGGCTGACATTTGACACAGCAACAAATGAATAAGGGTGTGTGGAAAGCCTTGTTCCATGCAGAGACCTCTTTAGTGAGGTGTGCAGACAGATTCAGGCCCACCTGCTTAACACAAAAATTAATATTGAATTTCCATATAGAATATGCTGTTGTCTTGGAAGGTGGAGTTTTTTATATTATACAATATCTGAATTGTGACAAATGGCAGACACTGTTTCTCTCTAGTCCTCTATTTCCATGGAAGCACACATATTCTCACCACTACAGCCCCATCAGGATTTCATTGCTGTTCTCACAATAGTGGAGCCCACCTAACCATGCTAAAAACAGGAATGGGGTTAATTTGAAGAAATTAGCTATAATCTTGGAGAGATGGATTCTGAGCTTGATTTCATTTTTGGAATGCTTGATGCAGGTTTAAAAATTTGTTACAGCCTGAGAGGTCTAAGGTTTAATAGTATTTGGAAATGACTTTAACAATGTGCATAATGAATTTCCCTTAATGTGAATCATTTACTGTCTTTTAAATAGTGCCCTGATCCTACCTAATTTGAGGAGAAGGGAACAGTCCTCACCCTTGGGTTTGTGTTGTCTAGGATCTTTCTCCTTCCCCCATTTATGGACTAACTTGTTTTTTAAATTTATTTTTGAATTTAATTTTTGTTTTTTCAAGTTAGAGTTCCCCTGTGTAGCCCTGGCTGTCCTAGAACTTTCTCTGTAGAACAGGATGACCTCAAACACAGAGAGATTCACCTAGCTCTACCTCCTCAGTACTGGCAATAAAGGCATAGGACACCACACCCAGTTTTGTGTGCTAACTTGTATGTCCCAAACTGAGTATAAAAGTACAGAAAGTATGTATCTAATAGTCTGATCATGCAGTTGTAATTTATTCATTCAATAACTATTTCACATATATTTTCCATGTTTTATGTTACCCACATGTGCAACTCCAGCTCTTGGGAGATTCAGGCAGGAGAATGGTGAATCTGGAGCTAGTCAATACTACCCAGAAAATATGAGCACCAGCCTGTTACAAAGTAATAATTATTATTATTGTTATTTAATATTATTATTTGTGAATAAAATTTGTATGTTGAGTGTGTTGGATTTTAGGTACCTGTGGAGGTGAGAGTACAAATTCAGGAGGTAGTTTTTTTTCTACCATAGGTTCTGGGTACAAACTCATGTTTGTTAGTATCGCAAGTACTTTAATTCACTGAACATTTTGCTTACTCATGACAAAGTCTTAAAACAATAAAAACAGCAAGATAAAAAATGGGGGAAAAATTTCTCTGCTACTGATGCTTAATAACTTTGTGACTTTCTGTTCGTTTTCACTATAAACAAATTAGAGGAATTTAAAGATGTGTCATTAATACAAATGTATACAATCTTGCTGTTTAAGGCGAAGTGGCAATCTGTTCTGTGATACGGTGTTGGATTTCTACAGCTTCTCAATTAAGTTTTGAGGCAATGCTTGCTAAGGCATTTTCCTCATTACACACTGAATAATTGATAGTTGACAAATGTGACATTTATTGAGCATCAGCAATGTGCTATCTAGTTCACAGAGCACGGAACTAGCTCTGTTTGGCTCGCTATCCAATCGAAACCTGTCATTTGCTAAGTCATTCATGCTTCACTAAGACAGAAGCAAAGAAAACATTGCTGGAGATTCAGGGTAGAAGTGAATAGGACCGGATTTTCTCTGTAGGATCCTCTTGGGCCTTAGTATTAGTTCTGTGGGGAGGCAATTTGTTCCTGTGGCTCTGGCAATCTCACAAGATAAACTTGATGATGGTGGATAGATCTGAAATAAGAGTCGTCACTTTATGATGGCCCCTTTTTCTTTCTCAACCTGTTGTTGAACCTTCAACAGCAACAGCATGACAGGTTAAAGTAACGAAATGTGTGTGTTTTGGCTTCATACACATAGGACAATGTTTGGATTCTTCAGGGAAAGGCAAAGCTTTAAATAATTTAAAGTATTGCTTGAATTTCCCTGTGGAATAGATAGGAAACATAAGGTATAACAGAGGGATATGGGAGAGGTACAACCAAGTCAGATGCCGCAGCTGGGGAGAAGTGTTGGAGGAAGCAAACTGAGATTTCCCAACTGGTGGAAGGATACAGGAAGTTAAAGGGATGCAGAAGCCTGGCTTGGTGACCCATGTCTGCATTTGTGGGATGAGGTAGAAGGACCACTAGTTAGAAGTCAGCCTGGGGTATGTAGACAAACACTGTTTCAAAGGGCAGGGGGACATATAAAAAAGGGCAGAAATCACTTCCTATTGATGTTTACTGATGGCTGTTGGCTGGTGATATTAATTTGCCAGGGCTGCCCTCACGAAATGTCAAAGATTGTGTGGTTTATAAAACCAGAAAGGCAGTCCTCACAGTCTATGATCACTGTGTCATAGGTTTTGTCTCTTCTGAGATCTTGTTGGTCACTCTCCCATTGTCTCTTCATTCTCTGTGCAGGGGTGCATGCATCCCTCATGTCTATCTGTGTCCTAACAACCTCTTCCTAAAGGGAATGGGTCAGATTGGATGAGCGTCTATTCTAACAATCTCATTATAAAATAATTAGCTCATTAGAAGCTATCTCATCAAATATAACTACATTCTGGTTGTTGAAGCTATAATTTAGGATTCAACCTATGACATTTTTGCATTTTCTTTTTGAGATATGTCTCATTATAAAACTCTAGCTAACCCGGATCTATGTAGATCAGGCTATCCTTAAACTTTCATGAGCCTTCTGCCTTGGCTTCCTGAGTCCTGGGATAATAGTTGTGAGCCCCAATGCCCACATTTATGTATGAATTTCGAAGGGACAATTTAAGACTTGGTAATCAAAGCTTTATATGTGCTGGATCAAGGAAACTGTAGGTGTATTTTGGTAGTGGTATCTCCTGACAGTTAAATTGCCCCTTTGCAGTTAAACATTCTAACTATACTTAGGTTCCATTATGTAGAAGCAAAGGAACACAAGTCACTTTCCAAATGGACACACAAACAAACAAGGCTCTGTGTCCTCAAAGGAGCCTACCTGCATTGTCATATCATTTGTGCTGTGGATGTGATCACTTCTGACCTTTACCAAAATGATCTTTAAAGTACCCTAAAAGAGACACCAGTCTTCCATGGTTTTGGAGGGGAGGAAAGGTCATGTTACCTCCTAAGAATATGCCACCCACCTCATAAATAGCCATGAAAGGGAGTCTTAGAGTTCCCTGGTACAAAGCCCCTTTGGATCAGCCAGCTCCTGGCTTTGTAGTATTCAGTGCTTTACTTGCTAACCTCTGTTTTGTTTGTCTTTTGGCTGAATTTCTTCCTTTAGCAGACAAGAACCAAGGTTAAAACTTCCTTCTGGTCACTATTTCTGGTTTGTAACAGTAGCAAAGAGAAGACTGTTCAAATGTGGGTAGTTTTTTCCTCTCAGGTGTCGTTTCCACATAAGAACTGAGAGTGTTTGGAAGGCTGCATTTGTCTAAGATGCAATGTTTGGGTTTTTTGGGGGGAGGGGCCGAGGTTGCTGTTCCGTCTTCTCTGGAACAGAGTTGAGATAATCAACAGAGTTGAGATAATCAACACTGTTCTACCGTCTTCTCCCTAATCTTTGTAATCTACTTTCTTCCTTAGAAATTCCAAGGTGGCTAAATTATCTGTCTCTGTTCACTGTCAACAGGTCAAAGTCAATGTACAATTTTAGTTAGTGTTTCTGTCCTGTTTGGCCATTTGGTTGAGATATTCTTTTTGGTGGAATGAGGGCAAGACAGAGCAGGTACAAATGTGCACTGGTTGGCTGGGAATGTAGGCTGGGGTATTTCTACCATTAGGGGTTTACTCAGGAGTCACAATTGTGTGTGTGTGTGTGTGTGTGTGTGTGTGTGTGTGTGTGTTCTCCTTCCTGGCCATGGAATAAGGATTAAATGCATCAATAGTCATTTTTCTTTGTTATCAGTTGTAATAAACTTCTCAAGCCAGTCAAAATTTATCCTTTGGAGCCAGAAAAATCAAATTTATTCCTATTGCATAGCTCTTGAAATTATAACAATTCCCAAACAGAGAATACCTGCAAGGGACATTTAACACTGTAATTTTTAATGGATTACTGATGGATGGCCCAAGATCATTTTGGTGCCTCAGTATCCTTCATTTAAGAGGGGCACCTTCTGCTACTATCAGAGAGTCTACCAAGAAACAATAATGGTTTGACTATTGTAGACGAGAATTGTGATTCTGTAAATAAAAAAATTCTCAGTGAAGACAAGTGTGGGATGTTAGTTTTTTAAGGGAGAATGTGAAAAAGAAACTACAAACCCAGAAATAAACAACATTACACTTACATAAGGCCACTGCATGGTCTAGAGAATGATGCATATGAGGAAACCACTGGGTGAGAAGATTCCAGACAAGTGTCTCTCTTCCCACTCTGCACTGGAACTGGATGATCTGGGGTCTGGAAAGGGGGCTCTGTGATTGAGAGTGCTAGCAGCTCCTGCAGAGAACCAGAGTTCACTCCCCAGCACCTACATGACATGATGCACAATTTCCTGTAGCCCCGGTACAAGGGTGAGCCAATATCTTCTGATCTTTGTGGACACCCACAAGCACATGTGTGTATATACACATACAGTAACACTAAATCTTAAAAAAAATTGTTTGGTTTGGAAAAAAAGTAGCATTTGGAAGGACAAATAATGTTATGGATTCTCAGTCCTTATTCTTCATCTTATGTCCTGTTAGTTTTTAAATATATATGTATATTGCTGAGAATCAAACCCAGGTCCTCTGGAAGAGTAGCCAGTGTTCTTAACCTCTGAGCCATCTCTTCAGCCCCTATGTCCTGTTTTGTTTTCCTTTGTTTGTTTGTTTTGGATTCAGTGTTTTCCAATAATCTTTTATGTTTTTTCAGTTGGGGAGTTAGAAAGACATTCCATTGTTGATCATAATATTGAGATATGATCTCAGGGGAAGCCTTCTGGACAGGCCTTCAGACTCCATACAAGATGGGGCTGTCCAGCCAGCTTCTCTGAGCAAGGAGGGCAGAATCAGGTTCATGTTCCAACTTGGAGCCTTGAAACAAAGCACCAGCCACATCCATTCCTCATGGCTACCCTCCTCTGCCACACCCTATTGCTTCTCTCAGCCTTGAAATGAAAGGCTTTAAAGCTTGTTGAAGAAATTCCAGTCTCCCAATGAAAAGATGCTGGAGCACAAGGCTGAAGATATAGCATCTCTGATAACAGGCTCTTTCTGTGTCTGCATGATGCATATTTCTTTTCATTGCTTTGTTACCATGTGCTAATTATGGTGGATCAAAGATAATTATAGCACAACAATATAATAAATCCAACTAGAACTATTCTCAAAGTGTTGTCAAACCAGGCTCTATATAAACACTGTGCATGCCCTGCAATTCTTTTTTTTTTTTTTGACAAGTTTATTCTTTTTTATTGTGTTTTGAAAAATCAATATCAAACATTATATAAAAAGCAAAACATTCAGAATAGATAACAAAAAACACCATACATTAATAAAACTTCTCTTTTCTCTAAAATACATAAAATGTAAAAAATAAAATCTAAATCTTCTCAAGCAAGGGTAGGCTCAGCTACAGATAAAGAATAATATTTCTTCTTCTTCTTCTTTTTTATTATTATGAATAAAGAAGTTCCATTTTCTATCTTTGTATATCCTTATTCAAGGTCCCTTCCCCCTCCCACACTGTGCATGCCCTGCAATTCTTTGGTGGCAACCTCCTTAGATCTCATCTCAGGTAGTAAAGACCTAGTACTCTGATACTGAAGAGACATGAAAACAATAAAAAAAAAATCAGATAGTAATCAAGTTAATGTTATGAAAGTAGTTTTCTGAATGCCTTACATTCAAAACATGTAAGCTGTTTTCAAAAACAAGGTAGCTTCTAGATATTGTTGTGGCATATGACAGGAAGGTAGTCCAATTATGGGTAAGTAAGGTCCCTGGACTGAAAATGATCCCTTGGAGAGCATACAAGACAATTTGATTCATTTCAGAACTCTGCAATTTGAGTTAGAAAAGACATCATAAGAGATGGTACTTTTTGTCACAGCAGGAAAGAAATGTGCTTACTTCTTCTTTGCAATTGCCAGTGACTCATCACATGTCAGTAAGTGCTGAGTCTGGAGGCCAAGGTGCCAGTCTCCCTTACATGCGTGAGACTTTTCCCCACCTTTGAACTTTTAAAAAGATTTTTTATTATGGGGTGCTCCAAAGTTTAATCCTCTTGTTTTATTACTTTGCATTCTAATAGTGGTTCAAAGTTGACTGCTTGCTTTGGTCTTTAGGAGTTTGCTGAAAATGCTGTGAGTTTGGAATACGATTTGCATCCCCCCATTATTTCCAAGAAAAACAATTCCAGGAAATGGAATTATAGAAATACCTATATTGTCTTGTCAGATTCAGGATTGTGCTTGATTCTTAAAAACTCAGGAAATTGACACACTATTTCAATTCAGAGATAAACATTGTATTTAATGAAGGTTCTGCACACTTTTTTTTGGCACAATAGACTTTTATTATGGTTATTAATGTTACATTAATTTTTATTAACACACTGTTTTACTGATTCTTTGGGAATTTTACATCATGAGCCCCAATCCTATGATTTCCTAGTCCTTCCATATTTGCCTTCTACCCTAAAAAATGAAAAATAATAAAAAAAGAAGAAGAAAATCACTTTGCTCCTTCGTCTTTCCCACCTCTCCTTCACATATTCATTTGTCATAGTGTCCATGGGAGCTGTGGTATATCATGCAGTAGACCCTTTTGCCTAAACAGCTTCTTTGTAAATGGTCATTGCAATGAGTTGTTGGTCTGGTTCAAGGCCTCTGACTTTTGGTACATCATCAGTACTTGACCCTAACTCAACCTTCTCTCTGATATCCTTCTGTTAACCCAAGTCATGGAGATCCTGCAGCTATGGTTCTCAGGGTCAGTCTTTTCACATGCTTCAGCAGGTCACAGATAGGGTAGATGTTGGAGTGGTCCAACTCAAAAACCTGGATGTGGGCCAGGGTGGTAGCTCAGTTGATCAGTTCAGGCCCCCACCCTGACTGTCCCCTCAGACCGGGCCCTAAAGGATGGTGAAGGGTCAAGTTCATCAAGGGGGAGGGCAGTTTTCACAGGGACATCAAGGATCTCAAGGATATCTCTCCAATAACCATGGCACTGAGGCCATTTCTCCCTGGAGAGCGGTAGCTCTCCTGCTGAGGCATCAGTAAGGGATGGGACTAGCCTCTGGTGCCCAGGCCACCAGGGTCAGCTCATCCATGGTCGTCAGCTGTAACACAGGCCAAGGACATTATCATAGACCCTTGCTGTGGGAGGGTCACAGAACCAGACATGGTGCTCAGCAGCAGCACAGGTTGGAACACCACATGGCCCCAGGTGGCAGTGTAGGCCACCCATGCCAGTCTGTTCTTCATCACCAGCTGTCTTACCTTCAGTTCTGCTTCTTTCTACAGCGCATGAAACTCTCTGCTTCTCCTTGTCTCCCATCTCTCCACTGCATAGCTGTTCACTGCTCTCTCTCTCTCTCTCTCTCTCTCCTTTTGTGGGTGATTGGGGATGGGAATCAGTATCTTACATATGGTAAGTAAATATTCCACCACTGAGCTATACCTCCAATGCTGAAAATATTCTTGATATACCATTTTTGGAAAATTCTGAAATATTAAATTATATCTACAAAATTTATGTTTCCTTGTCTATTTACACTGGCTTCTCGTATCATATTTTATATATAATGAGTTTTCTTGCCTGACTTCTTCATTAACTGTCTTCTTCAATTTCCTCTGGTCTCCTAGCTTTTGATTTCAGAGGGACTTGCACTTAACAGTTTCACTAATATTTTCATAAAATAGAATTATATTTCATTCAATAAATGACAATGCATAATCTACTATCATTAAAGACAGAAGAGGCATATATTTATTTTAACTGCATTGACAATTTCACTCTGTTTGAACGTTCTGCTTGATGATAAATTTTATCATACCCAAAATGAACTCATTTTTCCTAATCTCTGAGCTAGATAAGTGTGTGTGTGTGTGTGTGTGTGTGTGTGTGTGTGTGTGTGTGTGTGAGAGAGAGAGAGAGAGAGAGAGAGAGAGAGAGAGAGAGAGAAACCCTTGTCCAATGCTATGAACAACAAGGCCATATCCATGGGAGAGAAAACTTAAAGCATGGAGTGATGTTAGTTTATTAGTTTCTGTTTCCTTTTCTGTCTCTGTCACCTCTGAGAAGAGCTAGGTCAGTTCATGCACATGTGCCTCTCCCACTCATCAGCTCTGTCTTGTCCTATTCAAAATATTCACTGGACATTTCGACCTACTGAAACCTGATAGCTGCTCTTTGCCCAAGAGCCCTTGACTATGGTCCTACTCTCTACCTGCCTTCCTGTACACATCCCACTCTGGATATAAAATTCTTATTGAAAGACCAGAAATTTCATCACCACCCCCCCAAAATGACTTCTCTGCCTAAAATGCTCACTCATATTTTGTTTAACTCATAACTCATAAGTGCTTTTTTTTTTAATTTTTAGAGACAAGGTTTTTCTGTGTAGCCCTGGCTGTTCTGGAACCCTCTCTGTAGACAAGACTGGCCTGGAACTTGCAGAGATCTGCCTGCCTTTGCCTTTGGAGTGTTGAGATTAAAACTGTGTACCACCACCACCTAACTTTTTTATGTGTAAGCTTATTGTATTTTTTAAGTGTAAATTTACTTTTCAAGGTGCTGTTTCCATTTAAAAATTTCAAAGCTTCTTTGATCTTTCCCAACATGCTTCATGCATTAGAGGCTTGATTTTACTCCCCAGAGGGCCCATAACAACTTCGGTCCCTAAATACTGTTTAAAAGATTTTCCTGTTGGGGCACTTTCCTTCCAATCTGGTTAGAGAGCTAGGGAAATGAGAAGGGACGCTCAGATGCTCTATCAGTTCTTTTTCTTCTGCTGTGATAAAAGAGCAGGGCCCAAAGCAGGGTAGGAAGCCAAGGGACCACATCTTCAACTCCACACAAGAAGCAGTGAACACATTGGAGGTGGGGCAAGGCTGGACATCCTCATGACCTGCCTCCAGTCACATACTTTCTGCAGCAATGTCATACTGCCTAACAGTTCCATAATATTCTCAAATAGTTTCACCAATTGGGGACCAAGTATTCAAATATCTCTGAACTTATGGGAGACATTTTTTTATCTAAACCATCACAGATGCCTCTGTGCCTTTGTAGCTCAAGTGAAAGGTGTGTGTATGTGTGTGTGTGTGTGTGTGTGTGTGTGTGTGTGTGAGAGAGAGAGAGAGAGAGAGAGAGAGAGAGAGAGAGAGAGAGAGAGAGAGAGAGAGAGAGAGAGAGAGAGAGAGAGAGAGAGAGAGAGAGACTTATTCTATTTCCACTGGAGCTGAGGGCAGAAGTCAATTTTTTTTTTCTTTTACTCACCCAGTTCCTGAATACTGAACATGTGATGTGAGCTTTGGAAGGCAGCTGTCACCTCTGAATCCTGTAAGCCAAAGGCCATGCTCCTCGGTGCCTGGAGACAACTGTTACAATGTCTTCCAATCTGCAGCTTTGTTGCCATGAGATGGAATTCACTTGTAGAGCCGTGGTCCTTGGCTTAGGCTACTTTAGCTTTCCTAGCATTTCATGAGCAGTAATTTTTCTGTGATATACTCCTCATACTGTGAGTAAATGGATTGGTTTCTAATGCCTACAATGATACCAGTTTGTCTCTATTGTACCCCTTTGAAAGTATAAACAAAGTGACTTGATTTTTATATTGTTACAATGAACAAATTCTCCTGAAATGAATGTCTGATTTGCATAATGAGCCCATTGTGTTTCCAAACTAGGAACCATACTATACAAATGTCAGCCTCACCCCACCACACACACTGCTCTCCAAACCTCTTGTCCTTCCCAGGCAACCTTATCTGTCTTGCTTGTACTTCATCATGGTGACTACATTTGCTAAGTTTTGGCTCCTCATATCTTGTCTCTGTTATCCTTTTGTTGTGGTGATATATTTTATATTTAATAAAATTACCCTGGAATGTCAGAGAACAGAATCACCCATAGTCAAGCCATGAGGGTCAGAGAGTGGTGACTCATACCTTTAATCCCATCACTCAGGAGACAGAGATTTTTCTGTATTTCTGTGATTTCAAGGCCTAACAACCAAACAGTAGTAATTTCCACCTTTAATCCTAACTCTAGGATTATGATACAGAGTTGAACTGGGAAGTGAAACAATTGAGTAGGGAAGATATTTAAGGCAGGAGGAGCTGAGATTCAGGCATTCTGTAGAAGTGACCAACCAGGCCAAGGACCCATGAAGATAGCATTTACTCTCTTTGGTCTGAGGAGTTGGCTGAGTGAGCATTGACTGAGGTCTGTTTCTTCTCTCTGATATTCCAGCTTCTCCCAGTATCTGGCTCCAGGTCTCGTTATATACTAACTAGAATTTGAGCAATATTTTGTGCTGATGGCTGCTCATGTCTATAGTACCAACTGATGCATCACACACAGAGCACAATTAGAAAGGGAGCCTGAAGTAACGTTCCCAGGAATAGACTCTGCTGCTGTTGTCCAGGGATGGAAGAAAGTGTGATTCTAGCAAGTCCTGAGAGTCACTTAGGAGTAATCTTGGATACATGTACAGAAAAATTCAATTACTGAGGTTGGAGAAATAGATAAATAGCATGTACTGAGTGGTTCCCAACCACTGTCACTCTAGCTTTAGGGGATATGATGTGCTCTTCTGGCCTCCACAGGCATCTTCATGCACATCACACACACACACACACACACACATACACACACACAAATACACACACGTACACACAACTTTTCAATCATGGATACGAAGACACCCAAAGATCCAGGTGCTATGCTTGGTTTCCTCAAAGAAGGGAGTCCAAGCCAGCTTTTATCAGGAGGGCAAAGTCCATCTCTGAAATCAGTTAGGGCTGTTTCTGCCTCTGTCTCATTCATGACAGACCCAGGTCAACATGTCTAGTAACAAAGAAGCCCAAGGAAGCAAGTTTTCAGCTTTGGGATAGAAAGAAGAGTTGTGACCTGCTCTTGGGCTGTCTTACTCACACAGCACTTACTCATTGTGGTTTCAACCCTAAAAACATTGTTATGCTTGGAAAAACTCCAGGTCTCTTATTTTCCCACATTGCCCAGAGATGCTTGTCGCTCTGCCATGGTTGCGATTGCTGGTCACACAGGTCACTGAGAACTGATGTGATGACATCACCATTGATTGGCATGAGGTAAGCTGGAAGTGATAAAGGCATAGTAAGGAGACTGGGACTTGAGGGGATATAGAAAGTATAGCACAAATGCTACACATTGTTTCTGAATCACTGGACTTGTCTCAGCTGAAGGGTCATTGGCCTTTTCAAATGTTGTCAGCTTTGCAATGGCCACCTTCCATGTTTATTAGAATATGCTAATAATACTATTAGAAGCCCTTATGATATGGCTGTCTGTTGTGGATGCCAATTCAGACTTCTGGGGAATCAATTAGATGCCAATTCAAACTTTCAAGTTTATCAACTTCTGAGTTTAAGTAAGTTCCTCAATAGTAATGAAATGCTGGGTCATCTGTACTGATTTAAAAGAGAAAGGGGGTGACATTTGTGTAGCATTTGTATTTACAAACCCAATATGTTTAGTTTAGAGCTGAAGTGATTCTCCTTAAAATCAGGATTGAATGACAATCTCTCTTCATCTCCTCTCCCTGCCATTATTTTTCCATCATGAAATGATGTTAAAATGAAGTGAAACAGGACTGAGGGAAATAAGCAAAACAAGAAACCCCCATATAAATCTGGAAGAATAGTCCACAGCTTATATGGTGCAAGGGCGATGATGATGGACAGAAATGAAATGAGAGAGGAGGAAGGCTTTTTGGGGTGGTGTACTGTGACTCTAGACTGCTTATTTAGCATAACCTAACTGATTCATGCACCTACACCAGCCCCATCAACATCACATCAAGTACTGTCTGCCTGGTGCTTGGGGCTGGCCAGTGACAGCAGGAAGGCTCCACTTAGATTATTAGATGAACCATTTCTGTGATAATTGTATGCTTCCTTTCCTCCAGTAGATATTACAGCCTTTACTAATTACAGGCTGGTGGCTCTGCTGCCCCCCAACTCCCCCAAAAAGTTGCTTTGAGACAGCATATGAAAAACAGAATTTTAAAAGAAATCCAGAAGAGGCTTGTCAAGCTTTTTCTTTCCCATAAAAAAGAAAATAAAATATTATTTGTGAAGTTTTATTGAAGAGAAATTTGTGAAGATAATTTAGGTTGCTTAGGAAAGAAAATGTTGAAACAGCACCAACCACACCAGCTACTGTTGAAACAAAAATGCAATCAGGAGAAATTAGTTGAAAAGTTTACTTTCACTTCCAGGCTTCAAATTAAATTGGAGGGAGCATCATGTTCCTTTGGGTTGCAATTCAAATTCTCTCTTCCTCCCCCGATTCCTATAAATGTAGCAACTGAAAAAGAATTCCTTTCTTCTCCTCAGAATGACTGCTCCACATTTAACAATTTTGTTTCTATATTCTGAGGGCTTTATAGCCCATATGACATTTTGAAATCACAAAACATCTATTTCAGACTCTGTGCTCAAAAGACTTACCTTCCTGACTTTGAGAACAGAATGGGAAACAACTGCTGAGTAGAACTGAACCATGTTACTCTCCAAGCCAAATATCCTTAGCCTTTGAATCAGTCTGACTACATCACAGAGGTCAGAGGTTAAGTCACCTAGTAGTCTATCAATCTTGTCTTTCTGGTGTCCTTGACAAACGCTGCTTCCTCTTAGGTTTTGGTGACTCAGAACTTAGTGGTCTGAAGAGTATGCTGGTGGAATTTGGACACAGGCCAGCACATCAAATAGTTGCATGCAGGTGTGATGAATAGAAAATGCTTCCTATTTCTCCAGGAGGCATCAGCTGTTAGCAGGGAAGGAGGCATGCTCATTGCAGCCAGTCTAAAGTCTGCTTTCTGGCATCTGTTCTTCTCTTTGTTTGCCCTTTTCTCTTTCCCCTCCAAATGCAGAAAACACAATTATTCCCAGGATACCCAAGAGTTTTAAGCAAAGATCAACGACTTAACTTCCTAAGGTCTCATGCCATGGATACAACCAGATTTGAGGGGAAGGGTAGAGAGAAAAAGAGAGCTCTTGGTTCTGATCCAGTCTCAATCTTTCAGTTTTTCAGATGGATAGTGATGGAAACTGACAGGATGAGGAAAAACTGAGGTTATAGAAACCTTGAAACCTTTCTTTCTGAAAAAGAAACCAAGCCAGATGCAGACTAGCAATCATCAAGAACTTCCCAGAAGGTATGCATGGCATCTCAGGCTTTAAATTCCAGCATTTAGAAGACAGAGGCTGGAGAGATGGCTCAGAGGTTAAGAGCACTGACTGTTCTTCCAGAGGACCTGAGTTCAATTCCCAGCAAAACCACATGGTGGCTCACAACCATCTATGATGAGGTCTGGCGCCCTCTTCTGTAAAACTGTATGCCTAATAAATAAATAAATCAAAAAAAAAATTTTTTTAGAAGACAGAGGCAAGTGGATCTCTGTGAGTTTCAAGCCAACTGGCTCTATATAGTGAGTTCCAGAATACTCAGGACTATGAAGTGAGACTCTTGTCTCAAAACATAACCAACCCAACCCAACCCAATCCAACCCAACCCAATCCAACCCAACCCAAACCAACCCAACCCAACCCAACCCAACCCAACCCAACCCAACCCAACCCAACCCAACCCAAACCAAACCAAACCAAACCAAACCAAACCAAACCAAACCAAACCACCAAACCAAACAGAAACAAGAATCTCCCAGAGAGGAGCTATGTAAGATAAGCGTTGCGTTGAGGACTCCAGGGGGCGCATGCTCCCTGTGCTGAGCAAGCTCATGCTGTGCAGGTGTGGGCGAAGGCAAGGGCGTGGGCGAGGCCGAGGGTGTGGACATGAGTGTAGAGTTTCTGACCAAGTGTCACTGTCTTCTGGTGTCCACAGATCGTGTTTGACAATATGGACAAATATCCCTTGCTGCAGAGGGCTAAACTGCATCTGGATTTCATCCATGCAAACTCGTGAGTTTCCAGGAGGGGTCCGAACGGGGTCGTTTTTGTCCATGTGCTACTGCCTTAATTCAATTTGAAAACAAAAGCCTAAAGAACTTGGTCAGACAGATTTAAGAATGTATTTATGCTGTGGATGAGTTCTTGTTGGGAAAGTAACAATGCTATACCTGGGAAATGTTATACTGAAGCGTTTTGGTGTTTTTCCGTTAAAACCACGTGAAAAGATGGTCCCACTTAATAAATCTATTTAAATGTTGACCAGCAGATTAGAGCTGCTGCCCATCCTTTCTATCCTTATTCTAATGTTCCAGAAGACATTGCAAAAATTCATGTTGCTTTGCAGAGTAATACATGTGTGTAGATTTCTTTTTCTTTTTAAAAAAATTTATTTGTTACGTATACAGTATAGAGAAGAAGGTACCACATATCATGATAGATGGTTGTGAGCCACCCTGTGGTTGCTGGGAATTGAACTCAGGACTGCTGGAAGAACAGTCAGTGCTCTTAACCTCTGAGCCATCTCTCCAGCCCCAATGTGTGTAGATTTCAAAAGCTGTGGACAATAATCTGGCAGTTTTACTTCTCTGCTAGGGTCAGATGCTTTTGATGCTCTCTTACTGGCTGATAATTAAAACGGTATAGTCTGGCTAGAGAGGAGACTCAGCAGTTGAGATGACCAGCTGCTCTCCCAGGGGACCTGAGTTCAATTTAAAGCTTCCACAGAGTAACTCACAACCTTCTGTAACTCTTAACACCATCCTCTGACTTTCCTGATCACCAGGCATGCATGCATTATGATACTCAGATGTACATGCACCAAAACACCTTTACACACAAAGTTAAAAATAGAAAAGAAATAGTACAGGCCATTCTTAACCATGGCTATTGACAAAGACTCCCCAAGTGCATGTTTAAAATCTGAGGTGATACATAACTTCAGATGATGTTATAATAACAAAGAGGATGACAGCATGATGCCACCCAAACTCTGAAACCAACTGACATCTCATCTCACTAGTAGACCTTCACCCATAAAAACAGGAGTAAAACATTTGTCTTGCTTTTTGAAATAGGGTTTTGTGGTGTAACCCAGAGTAGTCTCAAACTTGAAATCCTCCTGACTCATCATCTCAAATTCTGGGATTACTACAACCAATATTCAGTTTACACATCCTAGAACCGTACCCTACAATCAAGCACATGCTTTCTCTAAGGCATTCAACTCTTCTTTTGGTCTTTTGCTGCCACTGACTTTGGCCCAAGCTACATCATCTCTCTTCTGAACTATACCCCACATAGCTTTATAACAGGTGCTGTCCTTCTGACCCTAGCTCCTTCTAGGCTTATGTTTTCTAAAGCTCCCAGGCTGAGCTTTTGAAAAGTGAAGCAGACAGAAAGGCCATTCATCTGAAAATACAATAGTGTTTTCCACTTGTGTGCAGGCCTATACAAACCCTTCTCCACAAGGGTGAGAATTTCTATATGACCTGACATACCTTCACTTTAGCCTGTTCTCTGTATCTGTCAAAGGTTTAGTGTGATATCTGTCAGTCTTTTCTGCTTTGAGATCTTTGCCTGTCTAGAGAGTTTCCGCCCTGGCCTTCTAGAGGATAGAGTTTTCATCTTCAAGGGCCAGATGAGGTGTTATCTATCAGGAGAATCTTTGGTGACCACCTATCTGCTGTGGGATATTGTTCTTATATACTGTCATTATTTGTTACTGTAAATACTGGTTTAATAAAATGCTGATTGGTCAGGAAGTAGCTAGGCAGGAGGCAGAGGTGCAGAAAGTATACTGGGATAATTCTGGGAAGCAGAAGAGCAGAGAGGATTTGATAGTGAGATGCAGAGAAAGAAGGATGAAAATGTTGCACTGAGCAAAATGGTACCATGCCATGTGGCTAAACGTAAATATAAATATAAATATGGATTAACTTAAGGTATGAGTTAGACAGTAATATGCCTGAGCCATAAGCCAACCAGCTTGCAATTAATATAAGACTTTGTATGATTATTTGGGACTGAAAGGCTGTGGGACTGCGGGTCAGAAACTTCATACTATACCTATCCCTTCTTCTCAGTCACTCTGTCCTGGTACTGCTCAAGATTTGGAAGGCTGTCTCCTCTTCATGTGCTTACTTTCGTGTTTTCTATGTATTCTATGATCTCAGTCTAGATCATGACTTGAATTTCAAGAAGCAAAGGTCTTGTGGGGGAACATGGAAAATTCTTATAAAATTCTCATGAATGATCTAGCACAGAAAAATCATATGGTTTGAGTCAGAAGTTTTACAGTAAGAAGAGCCAGGGTTATAGCTCGGTGTTATAATGTTTGTCTAGAATTACTGTTTTCCTGATGTGTTAGTTCTGTATTAAATTTTAACTCAAAGATAATATAAATAGTGAGACAGTGGTGGTATACACATTTAATCCCAGCACTCAGCAAGCAGAGTTGGGCAGATCTTTGAGTTTAAGGCCAGCCTGGTCTACAGATTGAGTTCCAGGACAGCCAGGGCTACCCATAGAAACCCTATGTGTGTGTATGTGTGTGTGGTGTCTATGTGTGTGTGTGTGTGTGGGGGGGCTGTCCATGGAGGTCAGAAGAGGGTCATATCCCTTGGAACTAGCATTACTGACAGTTATAGCACCTAGGGTGCTATGTTGTCCCCGATGGCATGCTAAGGTTCATGTCTGAAATGAACACATCAGGAAATGGAAGCACTTGACCCTGAAGGAAGTCTGACTTCACCCATAGTTCAGCCTTCAGTCCTACAAGTTTTAGAAATAGAGAACATGAGTGGAAGTTCATCATGTTCTTGAGAGAACCTGGCACTGGGACTCAGGAGAGAGACCATAGGTATATGGGAAGCTTATTTCAAGAGAGCTTTCCCAACATTGGAAAGGCTCTATACACTTATAGACAGTAGAGTGAATGGCATGCCCTGTAGCCAGAGGTTTTCAAAAATATCCTCAAAAAATAATTTGTTCATAAATACTATTATTTAATGAAAAAATTTGAAATAAAAAGCTATTGAATGCACATTTATGAAGCAAAGTTAAAAGGTCAAAGAGCTCTGTAGCAATAATACATTCCCTGGAGCATCTTTTTTACCCTGATATTTTGGTAAAAACATGTTTATAGAACAAAATATAATAATATGAATGTATGAAAACCTTGCAATGAAGCCTATTTCTTTGTATGCTAACAAAATGTTAATAATGAAACAAACTAAGGGGCTGGAGAGATGACTTAGAACTTAAAAACATCAACTGTTCTTAAGAGGATCCTGTTAAATTCCCAGCATCCACATGGTGGCTCACCGTTGTCTATAACTCCATTGCAGGGGTCCTACACACTCTTCCGATCTCTATAGGCACCAGACATTCACATGGTGCACACTTACATGTAACAAAACACCCATACACATAAAATACAAACAAATAATTCTTAAAATAATAAAAAAATGTTCTTCTGTTGGCCATGCAAAATGTAGGTTCTACCTCAGAGTCTTGATTATGCTTAGCAGGTTCTTATAAAAATATCTTAAAGCTAAATTTAATTGAAATAAAATTCATCATACATGTGATACACACTTATATGTTCTCTATATATTTTTAGGAAAATGTAATTGTCCCCTATGTCTTTACAAGCATCCTTATTGTCATTTATCTGTCCTTTCTCCATCTCCTTCTGTATTGATTTCCCTCTTCCAACCCCCCCCCATCCATAATTCAATACCCCATCCCCTCTTAATTGAAGTGCTGTCTAGAGCTGGAGAACATTTGCCTGTACCTTAATCTTTACTCTGATTACACACCCTCTTCACCTTTTTGTTCTTCTTATATTTCCTGATCAGCACAACTCACAGTTTCCTCTTTGGAGCGCTGGCCGAGTTGCTGGACAATGCAAGGTAAGATGTGTCTGTGAACAAAGATCATGGAGGAAATCTCAAGAAACAAATATAATCTACTTATGTTTGAAATGAAGCTGTGGTGCTACTGAATGAAAAATAAAAAAAGAAATAAAAGGAGGACATGACTACTCCTAAGGTGTTGAAGTTTTTTAAATTATAGATCTAAGAAAGAGCACAGGCCAGAGGCAGAGATATCTGGGAGAATGAAGAGTGAATATAACTGGCAGACTGAACCAGCATAAGAGGGATGGAGGAAGGCCAGGAGACCAGGAGACCAGGAGACCAGGAGATCAGTGTAGTCAAAATGGAAAGAGCAGTTGGAGGAAGGTTAGGTCAGCCTCTGGGCTGCAGAGTTGAGGGTAGGGCCTAGGGCATACAAGCCAGGAGGACCCTGTACCAGGTAGTGACTGAGGCAGGCTGGCAGCCAGAGTCCACTCTGCTATATTAACAGGTACTTCACTTAGCCATTTGTCCTGGGTTTGAGACCTAACAGCTATTATCTCCCATTTGGAATGTATTGTAATTTGCTTTTCTATACAATCCAAGTTCTATAAGAAAAGAACAAATGAGAATTGCTCACCTTTACTTAATATGTGGTGTTGTATTTGCACCTGTAGGAATCTGGATGTCTGCTTTTCTGTTAGTGATCCTGTAGCAGATAGCCATGTGGTGATTTTTGATATAGATCAGTGTACATTATGTCTTTAGTTTGTTGGGGATCCAGCTGTGCTTCTGAGTAGCCTGTATGTTTTTTCCCATATGTTGTATGTTTTTACATGCTTTACATACATACCTTAGCTTGTCCTAACTGTCTTTTGGTTGCTGTGACAAAACATTGGCCAAAAGCAACTTGAGGGGGAAGGGGGTTTCTTTGGCTTCCACTTCCAAGTCACAGTCCATCACTGCAGAAAGCCTAGGCAGGAAGTGAAGCCAAGACTACGGAGACTTGCTGCCTGCTGGCTTGCTCTGCTAGCTCTTTTAATACAGGGGTCCATCTGTCTGGGGATGTACTGCCCACAGTGGTTTGGGCCTGTACACTAATTAGTAATCAAGAAATGTTTCCTAAAGACATGCCCACAGGTCAGTCTGATATAAAGTCATTCCCACAGACCTGTCTGATATAAAGACATGCCCACAGGCTAGTCTGATATAAAGTCATTCCCACAGACCTGTCTGATATAAAGACATGCCCACAGGCCCATCTGATATAAAGACATGCCCACAGACCTGTCTGATATAAAGACATGCCCACAGGCCCATCTGATATAAAG